>BLKR01000877.1:0-15276 GCA_011170035.1 Teleogryllus occipitalis | reverse complement strand
AGAAGCAGCGATTTTTCTATTACTTTCGTCTTTGATCTATTACTTTCATCAGCATCTAGTTTCGTCCGCCTTCAAGTAAGTTTGGTTCCTACTTTTATGTTGGGTACTAACAGCTTGTAAAGCATATTAAATGGGTTATATAGAACTTTAGGAAAACTTCCATAAGTTGTGTCGATACTTTTGTTGTGTATAATCATGAAAATGGAATTTAATAAGTACAACGAACGGCAAAAGTTGATAGATAAGAAAATGATCAATTTCCTTTTAACTTCTTTGACTTTAACGTAATGAAGGTTTGGTTACTGCCCACTTACGAGTCTATATTTTCTTACTCTTTAATTTTTCTTTTGATTATGTTTTTCAATTTTCTTTATTGTTAATTAACTGGAAATAGATTTCGTCTTATTTACATTCGCAATACATCTATCTGGGTATTTGACATGCCTTCTACACGCTATCTTGAAGAGGTGTCAGATGACTATACCATTCCTTACACCTAATGGCGCCTCTCTCTATTTTGAACATGCGTGTTGTACCTATGCAAGCTTTCGGTAAGTTCTGATGTGGGCGCTCTGAAGGGCGAGACATTGATTCTGATAAAGCTGAAAAGGTGACTGGGTGTGTCCGATGTCTTTGTACTTTGTGTCGGTTTCTGAAGTCCTTAGCTTCTCATTTGCATCGACGTCTATCGTTTGGGACAAAAACTCATATCTCAAGCACTTACGAAAAAGTCATTTTCTTTTTTATTCAAAAGGGAAACAAGACAAATAGAAGTGTTAATATTTAAATAGACATGAAAGTTAAACACATTAGTTCAATGCGGACGAATGTAGACGTTGTCCTAAATCGTACTTTGCTTCACCATTATTTATTCCAGCAGATACAACATCGTTAGGGAAAAAATAGATTATATTATTTAGTATTGTCATTTCTGACATCATATAGCTGACATGATCTATATCATTATTTATGTTTACGTTGAGCGTCATCAAAATAAAATCAATAGGATACTAACATCAATGGTGTAGTAGTGGCCACTACGTGACTAGTGGCGACTTAGAGCAACAATTTGAAAATTAAGAATTGGACGCTTCCCAAGCTTTGAGAAAGAGATACGTATGCCTTATAATAGATCGAAGATTATTTACTTGCCCTTACATTATATTTAAATCTTTTGATAAGTATTGTAATTGCAATAATGTAGCACGAACCGATACGTGCTGGGAATATTTTTGGTCTCAAACATGTTCAGGGGGTAAAATATCAATTGACCTTTTAAAAGTCAAGTATCACCAAAACCAAATTATGCGATTTTCAAGTGTCTACCTCCAAAGCAGAATCGCTTTTTTGGTAATATATTAATATAAAATAGAACAAATTAAAAAATGGTTATTTTTAGACAGTTCTATTCAGAAACAGGCTCACTAATCGTCCATTGAGTATCTCAAGTAGGAGTAGCAGTAGTATAGTAGCCCTATATATATATATATATATATATATATATATATATATATATATATATATAAAGTAATAAATAATTTTCAATAAAATTAAACCGTTATTTACCAATCAGTGGAGAGCAAAGAACGCGAAATAGAAACTTTATATGTATTTAGCCAAGGACTCACATCAAGTTAAGCTCATTTGGGGTGTGAGATATTGTACTATTTTGGCTTTTAGTATTTTCTATGGACACGTCATGTGGATAGACAATAACACTTGGCCAAAACAAGTCTTGCAGTAGATACCAACGGAACGCTAGAAGAGAGAAATAACCACACAAGCATGGAAAGTAGTGGAAGAGGTCATAATAGGGAGTGAAATCCAAGACGACTTACGAAAAGACAGAAATGCGTGGAGGCCGAGAGCGGAGAAACGGTGACATCTCTCTACCAACTCCTTCATTATATACAACATAATATAATGCGTGATGAAATATCACACAGAATATGAAAATCCTTTCGGATTTTCATTGCACGAGCCCCTGTAAGGCAGAGGGCGGAAGCGGCTCACCCTTTCCGACGGTGCGTATCTTCTCGTAGCCGTCGAAGCGGCCGCCGGCCGCCGCCGCTGCCGCCGCCGCCGCCGCGTCCTTGAGCGCGTCCTTGAGGCGCGGCACGTCGAAGTAGAGCTCCCCGAGGGAGCGGCGCTGGGCGCCGTCGCGCGGCCGCAGCCCCACCGGCACGTCGGCCGCCGCCAGGTCGCGCGCCAGCCCCACCGGCACCTGCGCACCGCGCGCACGCCCCGCCCCCAAAACAAATTACTATTTCATGTTCTTAAG
Source organism: Teleogryllus occipitalis (assembly GCA_011170035.1). NCBI lineage: Eukaryota > Metazoa > Arthropoda > Insecta > Orthoptera > Gryllidae > Teleogryllus > Teleogryllus occipitalis. The sequence continues at coordinate 12,995 of BLKR01000877.1, read as the reverse complement.
CTTATAAAAGTGTTTAGGGGTCGCCAATTGGTCTTCTTTGGACCGCGCGAACGTGCCATTCTACCGACCGAGGCCCACTCATATTTTCCCGGTGGTAAGAGCACGTGACTTATTCGGGAAGGTTCGACATTTCTACTGGATCCATTTTTACACCTCAGGGTTATTAGCCCTGCGGATCGAGTTATGAAATGATGATGAAGGATGAAAGGAAAAATATAAGCACACAGACACGCTCACACACAATCACCGATGCCTCGAACGGGACTCGAACTTGGGACATATCTGGCACGAGACAGCTATGACTCTTCATCCGTAGCGACCTCCGTTATCCAAGCCGGCACTTACAAATTATTGTTGTTATTATCATTTTTATTAGTTTTATTACAATAATTATCCGCAGTCTTTTGGTTGGTCAATATTCCTTTCGATTCGGATCGTACCGAATGGCTTATCAGGATGTGATGTGATGTGATGTGATAGAAGTGATAGATGTGATGGGATTGATGTCATTCATACCGAATGACCCTGCGCAGGATGTGAGATTTAGCTAGACGCGCGATCCTTTGCAGTTAGCATGCTAAACATGGAATAAGGTCTAGAATGATTAGGTGTTAAGTCAGGCTTCAAGCATAACTGCAAGAGTGCCAATAGCGAAGTTACACATGAGACATTTTCTCCTCTTAAATACATAACTCATTATGCATTAGTGCTCGGCAGGTAACTTATTTTGTTTGCCCGCCGAACATCTGTGCGTTTGTTCAATAACTGTGCCTACTAATGTGAGGCCAATGTCAAATGAGTAAGTATGTTACACGATATTTCTCACCAAACGTTCATTAGCAAAAAGGTAACACTTTCGGCCCATCTACATGCCTTATAGATTAGTAAATTTATTCTGAGACTCTCTTAATACTCTTCCTCAATGCCAGTTAATCTAGAGGCGTTCCAGAAAAAAACGTATCATATGTAGAGAGCAAGTAGAGAGTTTTTCATTTTTATGGCTTATTTTTTAGAAAACTAAACATCTGACCGCTCTGGAGTATTTTAGGAAAATGTAATTTACCTAAATTGCGTGTATATTAATTTTTTCTCAGAACATACTGAGAAACAGCATGTAGTGCATGCTGGCTGCTGGTCTTTTGTTTTTTTATATTGGAGATAATTGACTACCTGTATGCCCTAAAATTTTGCAATAATTATTTTCAGACAACTTATACATGAAGAGAAATATGGTTTTTGTATTTAATATCTCTATTAATTCTACATTTAATATTTAAAGGCTAATAATAAAGCGAAATAAAACAATAGAAGTAAAGTTGATTTTTGTGTAATGAATATTCAGTAATTCTTCTAAGCGATTGCTCTCATTGAGGTTATTAAGACAAGAAATAATATTTGAAAATACACATCATAAAATAATTACGTCATGACGAAACATTTTCGTCAAGCTTAAAAAGTACTAGATGTAATAAATTTATAAATCATTCCTTGCAATAACTTGTAATAACTTAAAATATTTCTCGTAACTTCATTGTAATATTCTCTGTAATATTCCTCGTAATATTCGTTTAATTCATTCCTTGTAATAACTTAATAATTAATTCCTTTAAAAAACTCTTTTTTTCTAAGACTAACACAAGGCACATTACTTTTGTCACAGCAAATATGTAATTCTTATTTCAAGTACATTTCTTGGAAACTCGTTCCTCTTGCTAGTGAGACAGAAAAAATCAGAAGACAATATGTTCTGAGCACTGACGTTTATGATCCGCGAAGTACGAGAGAACATATTTCAGAAGTGAGAAAAAAGATCTTCCTTCTGCACATTGACTTTCTACATCAAACATCCTGTCTTTTGTTTGATGAGAACATATCAACGACTTTACAAATAGCAATAAAGACTCAGTTTCATTAAGACCAGGAAATGCTCGGTACGGCAGAGAAGGTTCTTGAACACTGAACAGCAGAGGGATCTTTAATATGATAACTGGGAAAACAGATCTCTTGACTTGTTTCCAGCGAAAGATCGTTTTTCATTAGCACTTATCGCCATGCTGCATCTTAGTGACCGACAAAAATATTTTGAAATTGAGTACATTGACTTAGCGATAGGATAAAGATACAAGTGGTTTAAGGAAATATTAAAGCCGATTACCATTTCTAATTTTCTCATTTGACTTTAATATATTTCCTTTACTTGGAATTTGTGTCAAACCTAATTAAAAACGCTCTTTTTCCTAGCTACAGTAGTTCCCGCTCATAAATGAGAATTTTACGTTCCACAGCTGTTGTACCCGGGAAGTTGCAGTGTTCCTCCCCCACTGTGAAGTGACATTCGACATATGCTTGCAAGGGTTTCCCAATTCAGATATCTCCCCCTCGATCGCTTATCCGTGACAAACTCTGAGGCCCCTCCTGTCTCCTGTAATATGTAGAAGTGTAATGCATGAGCATGTGTGAGTAAGTGGGAAGTGAGGACAAAGATGAGTAAAGAAAGGTCGCGCGCGGTCTGAAGCTCGTTTGTTAGGGTATTGATTGATTGATTTTTTTCGTGTTTCCGGGCGCGTCAACTGCTTTGGTCATTAGTCCTTAGTGTAATACATGTTTCTTCTCGGGAGATGGCGGTGATCTCCCCCCGCTGGATGGCGAGATCCGGCGCCAGCCTACCGTCGGCTAGTGGTGTTTCCCCCTAGCCAGGACTCTCCCACCAGCGGGGCACCGCCCCAGCCGGGACAAGCTCTTAGCTCCCGACCGGTCTCCCGGAATATGTGGTAGTGTAGTGGATGTTAATGTGTGTGTGTAAGGGGAGAGGATAGGACGAGGAAGAGGAAGGAAAGATCGCGCGCGGTCCATGGCCCATTTGTTAGGGTACTACTCCGGCATTCGCCTGATGTTAATCGGAGAAACTACGGAAAACTACCGATCAGAGCAGCCGGCTTCTAGAATTCTCCTCCAGACAGCGACTGAATTCGATCTAACTGAAGAGCTAGTGTCGAAAATTCTGTCGCCGTCAGGACTCGAACCTAGGACCTGCAGGTCAGCGACGCTGCAGTGACATCAGTTGATGCACTGAGCTACCGCTCCCGGGTTTGTTAGGGTACTGCTCCGGCATTCACCTAGTACTAATTGAAAGAAAACTACAACCGACCGCTGAAATGCACCCCCAAACAGCGTTTGCATTTGCTCCAGCTATGTGTCTAGTGTCGAACCCTAGCACGCCCCTGCCAGCGGCGGCAACGCATGTCGTTGCAAGCCATCGCCTCACCTGCAGCAGCGTCTCGAGCGTGCGCGCGAGCAGGGCGCCGGGCGCGAGCAGCGCGGGCGCGGCGCACAGGAAGTCGACGCGGCGGCCCGGCGCGCGCCGGTTGAGCGCGCTGCCGCACAGCCGCGCCAGGAAGTCGCGCAGCGCCGCGCTCTCCAGCCCCGCGGGGCTCAGCACCTGCCAAGCACCCACGCACTCAGCGCGCGCCCCCTCGACAGAAGGAGGATTTTGCTTTCAGAAAAGGGAATTTAAATACTATAAAAAGGTTTGATCCGAGTTGGTTTTGATGCAGTATACACGTTAATATCTGTATTCAAACGAACTTATGTCTCACCAAAATATTCTCAACCCTGCATCCAAGTTAAAAAATCCAAAATATAATAATTTACATGGTGTCCAAAGATATTGATAATGCAACTTATACATTTGTTAGATGTATGGTTTCGTGTTCCAAATGAATATTCTTTTATGGTTTTAATATTCCAATGTTAATAGAGTCCAATGAAATATTTCAAAAATATTAGGATCGTTGTTATTGCTTTGGTATTACATAACCGTTCCGATTGTTTTGCAACACTTTTGCATACAATGTCAATGTTGTTATTTCTTTTGCTTCATTTATTCACGTATCCAGATGATGTGATTTTACGATTGGAACATTTAAACCTGTGCTCCTCACCTAGTATCCAGTATTAAAATATCATCCATTTTTATCATGATTTCACAATGAGTCCTCTGCAAGCGCTTTAGGTTACACATTTTTATTGTTTGTATGTAAGTATTTGTTCTACAAGATCTATATTTTAAAACAGTGTATTATCTCCACAATTCATACCCGATCATTCATACCATTCACTCTCCATACCCGATCTGAAAATTCTCGGCTATCCCGGGGAGGGTAGTTCAACTATCGTGGTGTTCTTCAGAGCTGAAGTGCCAACAAGCTACTACATCGGCATCACTGTCCTCGACGTCGCGTCAGCCAGACAGCTGAGAGCTTTCGCATGCCTGTGGGCGCGGAAGCCCACAAATTCGTACTAAGTATCTCAGACTCTCACGCACACGCACATCTAACTTTTTACTATGATATTTCATTATGTACATTGTATACTGTCATAAAGTAATCAATAAAACGAGCTCAAGATACTAATAATTAGATGTGAAACCTGCTTTCCTAGTTACATATATCTGTCTGTCAAGAACGCATCCGTAATTGTAAATGATATGGAATTAGAAAATTTGTTTAACTTAAATTATGCATTTTGATACACATGCATTAAATTAATTAAAACACTTCTTAATAGTATATTCTTGAATAAGCACATAATAATGGCTATTACTCACGAGTTGACGTTTGCGACAACAGCCAGTGTCGTAATTTCTACGAGTAAATAATATCCATTATGCGCGAATGGGAGACTGTACTTTCTCAACGACCTTGAAATATTCAGAATACATTTTGGACAGATTTCATTTTATTTGAAACTCAAGTACAACAATTACCTACACCAAACAGTGCATGTACAATGTGCTTCTTAACATTGAGTAAGTCTTCCATGAAACAGAGGGTTTATATTGTTGATAAAGTTTTCCAAAGTAAGCCAAGAAAACGTTCTCGCTCAAAGAATTCACACTATTACTCTTTCTCCACTCCATAAATGTTGTATAAGATTGTTCATAATACTTCCTTGATTTTTCTGGCAATAATTATAGAGTTGTAGATTTCGCTATTTCCTGTATTTCAGATTGATTACAAATTTCATTGTCACTGATTCATTTTCTGTTGAATGATCAATACGAACGATCATGTAACGATAAATACCTGTACGAGTTCAAAAATGTCTAGAATACGTACATGAAACTGGGAAATAATTCACTTGACTATCGCCGTTCAAAAGAAGCGCGAATTGCAAAGAGAATGGAATTCTGCCCTTGGATTCCAAAAATTCTAGAAATGTGGTTGGTCGACAGGCCATGGATTCCGAACTGGAATCTACGGGGTGTGTAATCGATGTCATTCGTCGATTAAATATACAGCAGAAATACTTATATTATTAAAAAGTCGCAGATATATATTTTTACATGACACATTACTTTTAAAATTCTGATTTTTGAAATATTTCGTTGTCAAGGTTTCCTTCTTCCATACAGATTTTTTTGTTTCCGGAAGATTTGACCTTGAAAGATCCTGGAAGAGAATTAGCCTTTATAGAAGACACAAGTCCATTCGATTCTTCCGTTGAGCTGATCCCTTAATTTTTAAATCCCCTTGATACTATAGTCCTTAGCAGTATTCAATCATGCAATACTGCTAGACGCCAGATCCATGGAGAAGCGCAGTATGGGGGAGATACTTTTCCCCTGATGTTGCTGTTCCAGATAAAGAAGAAGGAGAAACAGGAGAAGTAGAAAGAGCAAAGAAGAGAGAAAACAAAAAAGAAAGGAAGATTTATAAGCAGAAGAAGGAGAAAATTTTTCCAGATCATGGCAGCATTGGAGAAGTATTCACTCTGCATGCAGTTCTTGGACTCTATCAGGCTTCCACGCAGAAGATCAATAATTACCAATGTTACATTAAACCAAGCAAACAAGAAAGTTACACGGAATGTTTCATGGTGTGAATCACTCGGAAGGCAGCATGCACGACGCGCAACGCGGGTCCCTTCGCCGCTGCCATGTCGTGGCTACCATTTTGCTCAGCGCATCGTGAATCTCTCGTCGATTACTCTCTCCTTCAGATCTCCACTTCAGAATTAGGGCTTATTCAGAAGCACGTCGTCGTGTGGGATGATGATGAATGGGTAAACTGTGTGTCACTTGAAGAGGCAGAGTCGGCCATCAAATTATGGGTTATAAACATTTCACTCCGTTAGAGAAACTCATGATGCAATCTAGGATTACGTAACTTGTTTGTGTTTCCTGTATATCTGAGAGAAAATAACTCTCATTCAATAGAAGATATTAACCTAGAAACAAAAATACTATTTTACGGATATTAGATGCTTCTTGAATTGCTTTGCACTGGACAATTCTTTTCCTATTGAAGTTTGATCTTGTCAGTAAAATGTAGCTGTGTATTTCGAGTTTTTGATTTTCAGAATATCTTATCAACGTAATTTTTATAAATCTCAGGCGTAATTTCATACTGGATGGTAGTTTGTTGTATTTATGCCCAGAAAAATGGAAAAATATTTCATTAAGCTTAATTATGAAGTTGAGCAAACAATATTAGATATTAAACATAATAGGAGCGACCAAATACTCTAAGGAGTCATGCGTCTCCGCTAAAAAGTGTTCAAAAATGTTCCTTACAATATACATATTATATGTTATTGTATTATAAGGAATATTATATTCATTATAATATTCCTCCTTTCTCATGTACGTTTGAAACACATTGTACGCATATTTCTGTTTTCACCACCAAACACGTCATCTCCAAACTCTGGTAGCGCACAGCAACCGTCGTATTACTACTATTAGGTCGCTTTACGATATCTTCACTGCTGCTCAAATATCGTAACGGAGAGGTCTTGTTACATCAAGAGAGGTCGTTCTTCGCTGTCCATAGAAGCTATCGGAGTAACTAGAACCATTAGTACGCGAATACGCCGCCTTAAACGTCAAACCAAAGCTTTTCAATTCCAATACTGCAACATTTATCATTCTGACACGGCCTTTGGATACACGATAAAGCAAGAATTGGCCACCCGGGGCGTTGCAGTCTGCCAGGAGGTTTACGAACTTCGCCGTCGTTGTCTCCCGTGTGATCGTGGTCGTTTCGAGGGCTACGTTTATCGACCTAGTCGATAACTGGCTGCTCCCACGCGCCACTCCCACCCGTTTTGCCTCGTGATGGTGCAAAAACAGTCTCGCGATCGGACGGCAGCCCTGTGTGTGCCCGCGTGCGCGCGGGCGAGCGGCTTTTATTGCCGCGAGAGGCGCGCGCGTTCGGGTTTGAGCTCACATTCGCGTGATGGATCGCCCTCATCCTCCGCGAGGGGGCGCAGGGGTGACCGTTGCAAGTGTCGAGGCCGGCGGGCCGAATGGCACGCGAGAAAAATTTATCGTTTGGGAGAGGATAAACATCGCTTGACACATTTTAAGCTATGGTACACATTCCTGTCAAGGACAACAAAAACCTAGTGTCTTCTGCAACGAATGGCATATCCAAAACCACGCACGCGTTATATGCGTGGATTTAATATACACAGAGATGGATATTTTATAAAAGAAATTACGTAGGCAAAATGACTTTCCAGACAGCATTTTTAAGTATGAAATTGAAGAATATATTAAAGAAGACTTCCGCGCAACAGATGCGGTGTTGATTAAGTGTAAGTTGAAGCTTCTAGGGTAATGACGTTAAACTATATCAGTTTGAGTTGTATATTGAAATTCAACATTTCATCAGAATTTTCATATCAATATTCATTTGAATAATTTGCGGCACTTTACTTTCCCCGGCACAAACGCTATAACTACATGTTTGCAAATTTATTCATTCTGAAAATGAGAATATGTCAGACGAAAGTAACGTATGTAAAGAAATCTTACCGTCGGACCTTGAGCACACACGAACATTTCGCAGTCGGAACTGTGCATCAAGAAAGCCACACTGTCCACTTTTGTCCTGCCGAGAGCGCGATGCACTTCTCCTGCAAACACAAATGCAACAACAGCAATTACTTTTCATGGTCTGTAGTCAAAGTCATCGCTACAGACCTACTAAATTTAAAACAAATGAATTTAAACAAATGAATTCCCAATATGAAATAGAATAAATTATCCTACAATTAGGGTTTTCAAATTTGGTATTGTTTATTGCTCCTATTTGGTATACTACGAGCATCTAAACGCAAGTTTTGGTATGTAGAACTGCAAGTAGTTTTATAAGACTTACAAAATTAAACTCAATAAATATCATCATGGAACTCAATAAATAGTTTACAACTTATCGCTATAAATATTCAACTCTCATTTTCAACTTTCACAAGATTTTTAATGAAACTCTATCTATTAAATAATATACATTACAAGTATTCTTTGCTCAAATATACCATGTTTACAAATCATAAAGAAACCACACTGACAATCAAACCAAAGGATTACATTTGGTACTGAAAACTTATTTTTTATATGTATCTCAAAACACCCCAAAACACATTTTTTAGAAAACGCGGAATGCTCTGCAAGTTTTTGAAAACAATGTTTCAGGTCCCTACCAGTAGACTGAGATGCGACTGGCTCAAGGCTTGAAGCAGGATAAACCAGCTCCTTGACTCTCCACTTGCGTAAAATTGAGGTTTGCACGTAACATTCAATGTGAAACATTATAATCGGCCTTCAATGAATTATTTATGTGATTTTTCTGGACCTTCACAATAACTGATTATGGTGATTTCTCATCGACGACTGCAGTCCAAGTTTTCGACACACAGATTACAACTTGAAACTTTGGATTACATTCTTGCCAGGGGGTAAAGATTGCTTAATAATGTTCTATTTTGTTTTATTTGGGTTAGAATAATAGACTATAACTCTCAGGATTTATAATTAATTATTTTATCGTATAACTTCTGGTTCATGGACGTAGGACATTAACGAATATTGTAACTTATATTCGTGAATTCACTGATTATATCGTTTTACTTCCAGTAAATGATAATACGTTTTCAACGTTCTTTATTTTTATTCATCATCGCCGTTATGTATGCACTGCTCCTCCAGTTCATTTCTTAGCACTGCTCAGCTTCAGAATAAGTATTGGGTAGATCGTGCTTAAGTCAGTTGTGTGTTTATTTAATTACTCTAAACACAGTCAGTCCAATAAACTACAATTCTACATTTCTTTTATTTTTAATACTTTTACGATAATTATGTGGCGCAAACAAGGACGGAAGACTGAAAAAAAAACATTATTTCACTTTTATTTTATTTTCACTATTGCGTTTTAATACATAACGCCAGTGTACTTCATAGACTAATGGATGTTTTGAAAACGGTAATCAACATTAATTGTACTTTATGCAATGTTAAGCTATAAATACGCAGAACAGGTAATTACAGCGCTGCGATCTTATCAGCGAACATGCTGGGCAAGAGAAATGTGAGCAAAAACAGAGTTCTGTTGCCTTCAAAAGCGCGAAGAGCACGTTTTGGATTTTCAGTGACGTCACAGAATCTTTCATAAAAGTGAGTTTCGACGGCTGGGAAATACAGTGTTTCTTTAATTCATACTTAGCACCAAATATTTGAGGAGTTCTTGGAGACGATAATTACAGACTATTTACTTTAAAATTTTCGAACAATTATAAATTAGAATAAATTACGTAGATTTTGTGGATTATGTGGTACACTACATACTTGTGGTGTGAAAAATCCTTGCCCTATGTGGAATTCAAATCTATAAATCATCGATTGATAAAAATGTTAATGGAGGGAAATACAGAATTAGGCTTCTCCACAACCCGAAATCAAACAAATAATTTAAGCCACGTAGGAAACTGTGTCATATTCCTATTCCGTCCATATGACGAATTTATTTACTATATTTTAAATTTAAATAAGAATAATAGCAATAATAATAACAATAATAATAATAACTAGTTCATTTTATGTGTTTATCTTCGGACAATCTTCCTCCTGAGTGAAAAATTTGTCTTCACTTTTTATTTAATTTGTTTTTCATAAAATACTGCCATCAATGAAATAGGTGTTCGAGAATAATAAGTTCAAATACGTCATGTTCTAGTAATGACCTGCCCTCAATGTCACACAGTTCTCTCCCTCTCTCTCTTTCTCTCTCTCTCTCTCTCTCTCTCTTCCTCTCCCCTCTCCCCTCTCTCTCTCTCTCTCAAACAAACAAAACATGGAAATACGTGTAAAGCCAATCAGAATTGTTCATATAACGTAATCAGACCATGAAAAATGTACATCCACTCAACTTATGAAAATTATGTTATCAAAACGAATTAATGGCTTGATCATTCGCAACAAATTAATTACAAATTACCCAATTTAAAAGTACCTAATGTTTGGAGTGCGTTGTCCACCATTGAAAAAATGTATGTGACTTTGTTGGTGACTCACCGAGTATGTCGTCGAGCTTGGCGCTGTCGTACTTGTACTCGACGAAGGTGACGTTGGGCAGCGAGGAGCGCCGCGCGGCGGCCAGGCCGGGTGCCCGCGACGACGCCAGCAGCAGGCGCGGGGCCGCGGGCGGCGGCGCCGGCCCCGCCCCCACCGACTCCCGCATGCTCCCGGGCCCGCGCCGATGCCGCCGCCTGCGCCACAGGAAGGCGATCGGGCCGTCTCATAATACACATTGCAAACACAAATGCAGTAATTAATTTTCATGGTCTGTAGTCAAAGTCATAACTACAGACCTACTAAATTTAAAGTAAATGAATTTAAACAAATGACTTCCTAATGTGAAATAGAATAAATTGTCCTACAATTTAGTTTTTCAAATTTGGTATTGTTTAACGCTTCAGTTTGGTATACTAAAAGTATTTATTTATTTATTTATTTATTTATTTATTTATTTATTTATTTATTTATTTATTTATTTATTTATTTATTTATTTATTTATTTATTTATTTATTTATTTATTTCTTTATTTATTTATTTTTTTATTTATTTATTTATTTATTTATTTATTTATTTATTTATTTATTTATTTATTTATTTATTTATTTATTTATTTATTTATTTATTTATTTATTTATTTATTTATTTATTTATTTATTTATTTATTTATTTATTTATTTATTTATTTATTTATTTATTTATTTATTTATTTATTTATTTATTTATTTATTTATTTATTTATTTATTTATTTATTTATTTATTTATTTATTTATTTATTTATTTATTTATTTATTTATTTATTTATTTATTTATTTATTTATTTATTTATACGTCAAAAAACAGTTAAAACTGCGCATGACGTGCTATGGGGAAAAGTGAATTGTGTGCAATATTTTCAAAATTCTGTGATCCCTACACTAAGTCATATACTACTTAAATTTAAAAAAAAACTCTCATGTAATAAAATCTATTTTCAAGGATAAAGAAGCAATAATTTTTGGCTCTTATCCATGTTGCCCTTCGGAATAATACTTCCTGCAACGACAACATGGAAACGATCATTTGAATAATTGTATTTCCCACTGAATTCTAGAAGACGTGCACAGAAAATGAAGTTACATTTATGTCCAGAAGCAAAACAAGGGGCCATCTCAGCATTTGCTCAATGGATCAGGGAAACTGGACGAAAACCTGATCGAGATGGGGGTCATTGACCCGGAAGCTGTAGTACAATAGTTGTTACAGGTTGTTTATACACATTTATACAGTCCAAATGGTAATTAATGCATTATGTATCATTGTTAAAATTAATGTTACTTTTCTTGTGATGCTCAGTATAGTCTATTTACTAAATATCTATTTACTAAGTATCTAAATCTATTTACTCCCGCATGCTCAAGCCTGCTCCAGGGCCCGTGCCTGCGTCACACGCAGCGGCCGGTGATGGATGGGGCGCGCGCCACAGGAATGCGATCGGGGCGTCTCATAGTACACGCTTAGTTGACTGACCGACGGGGTCATCCAGGTCATCCGGCCAGGCATGCGGTTGGCGCGAGACATTGTACGGCGTGTTTTCTCGAACGGAGGAACTTTGTGGATGGTTTATGCGAAATTTTGTTAATGTTTTTGGAAAAAGTGAATAACTTAATATAATAGCTACTATCTCTGAATGAAAATATTGGTGCACACAGTATTCTATTTTCTGGTCCCCCAGACTAATGACGGTTGTTGCGGATTTGAACAATTACTTCTATAACCATTTTCTGAACCAACTTGTCCCATTCACCATCTACGTGTACACTTTACAAAATAATACACAAAATTCAATAAATAATACATAAATACATTAAATATGTATTTTCATTCTGCCTTTGCTCTCGCACAAAATTCAATCCTTAATATTCTTTATTTCCTACATCCACAACGAAAAGTACTTAATAGTAATCTTTTAGGCATAAAAATACAAATACTTGCTCCGAGTTATCTTTTAAAACCCATGATTTTTCTCTAATTTCATCTCCACGAAAAACTGCCGAACTATTGTTCTAGTATGTCTTAAAATGAACACAAACATTTTTATTTATTAAAATTTATAAATTCGTTAGAAAATTACAAATGTGCATTTCTAGTATTTTGACTGATTTTTACCAACCAGACAGTTTTGCTATCGCGTAACCTCTACGTGATGGATCGGTTTACCTCTGCGCGGGGAGGCATGTGATCAGGGCGGACTGTGATGGGGTGGGGTGCATTAATACCTACGTAATTAACAATCCACAGGGGCCATTATTCCAGACAGTGAACCTCACGTGAATTCCAGGCATATCCTTAGAAGAAAATTATGTGGTAGGCATATTTTAGATATTGTTTTGTAAATGCCGACACAAATCGTTTGAAATTTTATATAAATGGTTACTAATATTAAATGAATAATCCACATACAACTCTTTAGGGAAATGCAAATACTTTCTAATCAATGTGTTCCGAAAGACTTTCTCCTTTGAAAATGAAAGGTTTTCTCTTAAAACTATGCCGATTTTTGACATTATAAATTGCAATTTTATTACTCACATCTGAATAATATTCATCTATATTAAAATTTGAAGAAACATATTTCTAAATTGGTCCTTCATTAAAAA
>BLKR01000876.1:371650-385565 GCA_011170035.1 Teleogryllus occipitalis | reverse complement strand
ATGATCGTAAAAATAGGGAGATGTCGCTCAGGACATGCTCTGACCGCATGGTCCTAGGTTCGAGTCCTGACGGCGCGCCGCGGCGGCAAGATTTTCGACACTAGCTTTTCAGCTAGGTCGAATTCAGTCGCTGTCTGGACGAGAATTCTAGCGACCGGCTGCTCTGATCGGCAGTTTTCCGTGGTTTCTCCGATCAACACTAGGCGAATGCCGGAGCAGTTGATCCTAACAAACCCTAACAAACGGGCCACGGACCGCGCGCGATCTGTCCTTCCTCTTGCTTGTCCTATCCTCTCCCTTTACACACACACTTACACTTACACGCACTACACTACCACATATCCCGGGAGATCGGTCGGGAGTTTAGAGCTTGTCCCGGCTGAGGCGGTGCCCCGCTGGTGGGAGAGTCCTGGTTAGGGGGAAACCCCACTAGCCGACGGTACATCGGCGCCGGATCTCGCCATCCAGCGGGGGAAGATCACTGCCATCTCCCGTGAAAAAACATGCACTACACTTACGGGACTAATGACCAAAGCAGTTGATGCGCCCGGAAACACGAAAAAAATCAATCAATCGAGCGTGGCCGAGACTTCCAGCGTCACCGCTCGGTTGCCCCCGCCGGACGCTTGGTAGCTCCGCCGCTCAACGCATGTTCGGGATTTAAAGTGGCAGTGCATTGCAATCGCAAAACTCTTTCAGTTATTTGTAATTAATTAATTAATTAATTAATTATAATCGAAAGAAAATACAATTCCAATTAAAATATTAATTGGTTGAAAAGAAAACAATTTATCCATTAATTGAAAAGAAATTTAAAGAGAAAAAACAATACAATTTTTGAAAGAATTAAAGGTAAAAAAAGTGTCTGAAAAGACATAATAAATAATAAAGACATTATAATCAACTTTTTACAATCAACACTATTTAATATATACTATTTACTATCAATACAATGAAATAAAAAAATAAAACAATTTTCATCAATTCTTTTTACATTGTAAGTTATTAAACAGTGTTGAAAATGAAGGTTTATTAAATGAACTATATAATAATGTAAATATGAACCTGCAGTATATTTTAAAATAAACAAAGAAAATTCTATATAAGGCAGAAAGTTTACATTCCGGAATTATAAATAAATGCACAAAAATATTGGTTACGGGAAAATAATTAGTTTCGTTCCAATTATAATATCGTTTGTATCTTACAAATCCGAATATAAGGCATATTATTTTACCCCCAATGAACATTTGTTCATAATTTCATGACTATATAATACAAACGCATATGCTAAACAAAACAGGTGGGTACTATTTTGCCTTGCGTGAAAACGTCTTGTCATAAGCACGAAAAAGTAAACAAAAATACAAAATTGGAAGGGAAATGCATTAACATATTTCATTGAACTTGTATCTAAATTAAGCAGAACATTTGTTTGTACAGCATTAAAAACGAAGAAAAATTAAAGATTTTATAACATTCTAGGGCAATAGAAAAATGCCTAATATTCTAATTTAGTGAAAGCCTAGAAATTACAAAAATAATTACCTTTAATGTTCATAACTGGCATACGAAAGATATCTCACCTGTTAATACAGTTTTGCTAATAGAGCCTTCCATTACTTTCCTGGACAAATATACGGGACGGTGAGATACCAATGTCGAAAGTCGAAGTTATCGACTTCCCCTTACGAAGCGAGTGATATGTTTACATTGCAAATCTGGCGCAGCGCTCGCCCATGCCCGCCGGTCACCTACGGCCCTTCACTTCTTTTCTTTATGGGAAGATGTGAGAAAAAAGCGAGCTCTTGATCTCTAAAAATATAGAATATGAAATTCACACACAAATAACATCCTCTGTGTAGAACTAGACAAAAATAGACATTTGATACCTATCGACTAGGATTAGCAAACGTCAAAATGACTTAAACATGCATTTTTAACCAAGACTAGAAGAAAATATAAATAAATTTCAAGAAAAATGCTTAGAAAATTAAATATGCCTTAAAATGCATTTACGTAAAACTAAGCAAAATAAATATTCGTAAGAATTGTTAATTTTCATAATTTTTGCATTTATACTAAAGCATTTACAAATGTTCATTAGAATAAAACAGGCAATTTCCTAAATATCCTATGTCTATTCACTACAACGAAAGAAATTTATCTCGAACACGTGAATACCGTTTCTTTGAATTCACAAGTAGAATTTTGGAGTTATTATATGTCTTTTTAATTATTTACATTTCGTTTCTAAATTCTGTTTTGTAAAATGGAAATTATTGGTCGTTTATTTTAAAAGTCAATCAATCCTCCTCCTTTTTCCTGGAACACAGCATATTTACTCCGGCGTGGCGGCCGAGTCTCGCGAAGCGCAGATCGTCGCAATGGAGTCCTCCGGTTTTCGACAACCGACCGAGAACCCCCCCCCCCCAACCGGCTGCGAAGGACGGTCGAGCGCGTGGTCTCGAGAGAAAGAGAGACGAGCGAGCGTTGGCCGGTAAATATCGCGGAGAATGCAGACCTCTACCTGAGAGCTCGTCCCCGCTGGGGCGGTGCCTCGCTGGTGGGAGATACCTGGTTGGGGAAACCCCGCAAGCCGACGGTAGGTCGGCACCGGATCTCGCCATCCAGCGGGGGAAGATCACCGCCATCTCCCAGGAAAAAGCACGCACTACACTTACGGGATCAATGACCTTATCAGTTGACGCGTCCGGAGTCACTAACAATCAATCATGATCGTTTTTACTGAAGACTCAGTATACTTATCCAATGTCCGATAGTGAGTAAGGTAGTAAGCACGAAGTTGCGAGGAAACAGCGATTAAGAGCGATAGAACCACTACTATTAAATATTATTTTTTGTCGTTTGAAAGAAGTAGCATTTCGAGAGTTTAGTTATCATCCTCAAAATTGCGGCTCCTTTAATCCATTCGACACGCTACTATCAAGGTAAATTATGACAGTGTAAATTACGAGTCGGCTACTAGATAGGATTGCATCTTGAGATTGTCTTCATGCTATATACTCCTCAATATTAGATGTTTCAGTCATTTTACATACATTTTTCAAAAATATTATTATTTTTGGGAATTCTTACTAATAATCGCAAACACAGCCGATCTCACACCAGGCCGTGATTTGTCCCAAAAGCGACGCTGCATCTCGGACCAACGAGATACACACACGACAAGCAAGCGATCGAGTAAAGCACAGGTTTATCATTGCTGAGATATTCCACAATATTTGTTTCTGCATAAAACGCTGGTTTTGATTTTGGTATTTTTGTTGATATAATTGCTTTAAATAAATAGTTTCGAACACACAATATCTCTATACTGTTCTATATTGTTCCAGATATAATATTCAAATGAAAATAAGATAAAAGGTTTGTATTTTCATGCATTGATAATGGGGTATATTGGTTGGAGTTTCATCTCTGAGTGTTTAGTTTTTCGACTTCTTTCTCTTTAAAGGGTTTCATTGCTAAATACGGTATAATCATTCAAGCGTTGGGAGCCTTCTTCGAAGTAATAAAAATGAAATTCTCTTTACTTGTCTGAATCAAGTTGGTCTGAGAATACCGTTATGGTTCTGATTTAATCCAGTTTGTTTTGGAGATGGGTAAGAAACGGTAGCTGTTCCCCGAAGCGAAAGAGGTTCAATTCGCTTGTGATTCCGTCTTCATAGATTTCAAATGACGAGAAGTGTGCTTCGTTGTGATAGATTTCAAGTGAGTGAAATGTCGGTAGAACAGAAATGAAAAAATTATGATTGTTACGTAACCGATACCGCATGAGATAAAGTTTGCATTACAAGTAGTTTAAATTACGTTTGTATCCAGTTCCTTATTGTTGATCAAATAATCTCAAAGATAAGAATCAATATGAAACTTTTTTAACGAGAATGCCAATGACGTTACCTCTTGTGTTACGTGCTTGTCTGTAGATGGATGTTTGATTTGGCAGACGACGGATGGCGCAAGAAAATAATAGTTTGAAAATGCAATTGAATATTATTGGTCCAAAACATTTTCAAGATGGCATTGTTACATGACAATTTTCTAAGTCGGGCACATTTTAAATATCACACGTCAATTAAAATTGGATATTAAGAACATAAATATGTAATGTTTATTAACATTGTATTTTCTCCTTTTTCCAATAATTACAATCAACAAATCTTCACAGTCAAACAGTTTTCTAAACAAAATTTAAATAATTTAGACAGTCACTCAAAGTAATATTGTTTTTTTTTCTTAGTCAATTAAGGAACTCACGAAACGAGTAACTGGAGTTAATATGGAAACTGTGAAAAGGCGGATTAAGACATCCATACCAACAACAGCACCATCAGTGAACGTTGCATACACGGGCACAGTTTTATTTTTAAACCGAATCGATCACACGAACCTTTATGAAACGTTTAGTGTTTAGAGTAATGCAGTGCAACACGACAGACAAAAGACAGCTAACATTTTTAGGCCATTTAAATTAAAATCCTAGATACAAGTTTACATTCACACATTGTTTCACTGACGTTAAAAACCAAATTATTTTATTGCTCGGAAACAGTCAATATTTTGCTTAAATGGTCATAAAAATACTGTTATTCTCTCTTGATACACCTTTTGGACGCATATAAAACCATTCCAAACCCAAAGAAGAAATCATTTCGTAAATTCCTTTTCAATTATCTCTGAAGAATACAGTACTTAAAAGTTCATATGTAAGCAACTCTTTATCCTTCACTGCTGATAAAAAGCTCTTAAAAATTGATCAATGAAAATTCCAACCGATTTATTTTTGTTTCTACAATGTTTTTGTATAACTTATTCGCATATATTTTAGTGTTCCTCTTTCGTAATGCCTAACAAGTTACACGTTGTAAAAGTAAAAGAAAATAATATTAACGACATTACAAATTCACATTTAACAATGTATGCGTTTAGTTTACCGAAATTTTATGTTATTGTTTTAATTTGAAAATGTTCCTTTTGACATTCTCATCGTTTTTGTAATATTATTCGAAAAACAAATCCTGAGGCTATGTAAAACTAACAAAAAATTTATTTTGGAAACATCCATAATATTTTTAATAGAAGAAAAAGAATGAAAATATGTAAATGTGTCAATATTATGAAGTAATTACTTTTGTTTTACATACCAGAATTATAAGGATGTTGTAAGTGTATATCCCTCTTTTTAAAGAAAAACTAAATTATAATGCATAGTTTTTCTTCCATTAAAAATTTAACTTAATTTCACACACTTTGAAAATTTTGCATTTTTCAAGGGACAGATAACGGAACGGTTAACTCAATTGCCTGTAATGTTAATGTCAAATAATAAAATCAATACAAACAAACTGTAAAAGCTTTACAGATTTACTAGAAATGAAATAAAAAAATAAAATCAGAGAATTGTTAGTATGCTAACATAAATTACAGCGTTAGAAACATTTTAAACATAGAATAATTAAAACAAACTACATATTACTCCGTAGATTCACAAAACCGATAACGTTTCAAAATTAAAATTTTGTTTTAATTTTCAACTTTATCTTTTGGCTAATCACAACGTAAAGGTGAACAATGAACACAATAAACAGTAATGCGTCATCAGACATTGTGAAATTCGTTTGACGTGTCAACTATACATAAATAACAAACTTAACTGATACACTAACATTTTTCGTCTTCAGAAACTGAACAAATAATCATAGGGTTTCGTTAAAAAAACAAGTTAACCATTTTCTTGAAGTAAGGACCACTATCAAGAATGATATAGTTTATTTTCGTGCAATAAGAAAGGCATTTTGATGTAAATTATATTCACTATAACATTTGTAGTTACTGAATGTGTTGTTCTATTTTTAGTATTATAGAAACACGTATATTATTCGTTGTCAGTGTGTTAACCCTTGACAATAGACGATATTTTCAACGACGATAAAGAAGATCAAGAAGATCCAAGTAATCCAGATGGCATGAAGGAATGAGTGGTGTGTTATTATAAATTAGAAGCGGGTGGTTCACTGGTTTGTAAATCTGAAGCCGCCGGCAAAGCGGGGGTCAACTGCTGATCAGGAGATGCAAGAGGTAATTCTGGAGAGGAATGCGGCGCGTCCGGCGAATCAGGAGTAAGGGGAGAAGGGGGCGTATCGAAAGATGTGGCGCTGATGAAGAGAGATGCAGAAGAAGCCTCAAGAGAGGCCGATGGCACTGCGGGGCACGTCACAGGGCGAGGAACAGCAGGAGACAAAACAGGGGACGGGATCGGGCAGGAGGGCGAGGCTGGCAACGGGCCAGGAGACGTTTCGGCGAGTCCGTCACCACACATGGCGGACGCGCTAAGAATTTTAGTGTGTTCGTCCACGTTACCATCGGTTCCCTCGAAATCAGGACGAACGTCCTTGGGCAGCGGCGGGAGCTTGCCGATGGAAGCCGCAGGAAGCGGAGAGGAAATCGTGGTAGATTTGGGGAACGGCGCAGTAGTTATTATGGTGAGCTTGTTACGTTTGCTAGCAGCTGCGAGAGATGCGGCGGACGCAGACACCGAGTCGAGGAGGTCGCCAGCAGGTGGAACAGACGGCGACGCGAGAACCGCTCCAGCAGATGCGATAGACGCCGAGACGGAGATCGGACCGACGGATGCGCAGGCGCGCACCGGAGCTGTGGTTTCAGAGACGGGAACCGAGTCAGCAGCTGCAGAGTCGGGTGGTGGACCATCAGATTCAACGGAGGACGCGACCAACGGAGCACCAGATTCCGCCGCGGAGAGTGCGTCAGCATCGGAAGTCTCGGAGGCAGGTTCGCAAGGCTCCGCAGGCGTTTCGCCCGGGGGCGAGTCAGGGGCGGGCGCCGGCGCGAGGGGGGCGTGGTCGTCGAAGGCGCGCCGGCAGGCGTCGGAGGCGCACGCGTCGCGCGGCGTGCGGCCGAGCGCGCAGCGTGCAGCGGCGTCCGCGCCCGCGCGCAGCAGCTGGCGCACGGCGTGGGCGTGGCCGGCCTCGGCCGCCAGGTGCAGCGGCGTGCGGCCCGCGGCGTCGCGGGCGTCGCGGGCGTCGGCGTCGGCCAGCGCCAGCAGCGCGTGCAGCGCCGCCCGCCGCCCGGGCGCCGCCGCGGCCGTCGCCGCCGCCTCGTGCAGCGGCGTGCGGCCCGCGCCGTCCCGCGCCAGCAGGCTCGCCCCCGCCGCCGCCAGCGCGCGCGCCGCCGACGCGTTGTCGCACGCCGCCGCCCAGTGCAGCGCCGTGCGCCCGCGCGCGTCCTGCACGCCCAGCCGGCGATACACGCTTGTCAAATACTCCTCCGTTTATTTCGGCCCCTTTACACACTGGCAAGTGGAGACTAGCAATATGTAAAACTCGTGTTGCATGTGACTGGCAAGACCTTCGCGCCAGTCACTGGCGATGCCAACTGAAAAAGAACATCTCGTTTACTGGCATGCTTACGCGCTCCCCACCACTGTTTCAAAGTGGCAACCTTTATCCCCTACGGTTCGTGAATCGCGCTATCCAACTCTTGCACGGTCATCCGCATGGTCAACGTAAGCTTACCGTTATAATTATTTATAAAAATTACTGGGAAGCAGAAGACTATCCAAATGCCGGAAAAACAAACTGTCAAGTTTGCCCGATTATTTAGAGGATTGAAATTTATTGGGGGGATTTTTTTATCAGAATATAAGTACGTCGAGGCCAGGAATGCGGAATTTCTGGCAATTGCAAATGAAATGGGAAATTGACAACTTCTCCAAGGTAAACGTGAATAAGAAAAAATGTTTACGGAATATTGGCTTTGCATACTGTTGTTTCCACGCCGAACACTATCAGCAACACATCGCAAAAAGGCTCTTAGCTCTCACATGAGCTAAGAGCAGAGAAAAAAATATACTATTTCTTGCAACCATTACTAGCACTATCTTAACAGCTATTGCCAGTCGCACAGGCATCAGCGCTGTGTATGTGCTCGCAAACCCGTAACTGGCTCACCACTATTAGCTACGTGTAAACCAGCCTTTACAACAGTAGATTAACGATTGCTGCTTGTAAATGAGAATGGAGCATTTAAATAATTATTTGTAAATAGCTGAAAAATAAATATGGATTTTTTTCTCTGTAAAACAATGTTTAATATTCAATTTAATTTTTTTAATTTTTTTTTATTTTTGTAATTTGAAAATACCTAATATTGTAGGTTAGGTCGACTTTGACGACCGCATTTTTTTTATCCACAATGTTTACATTGAAAGTGAATTATCGTCAAATAGTTTAGGGTTTTGGTGATACAAAAAGTTAGCTTGGTTTTAATTCCTAATAGAGAAACAGTACTGAGAATAGAATAAATTGCTTTTATCCACGAGCCAATAAATCCGGCTGTGTGATTTAACAGCAGCTGTTGTTTTTTCTCAATTAGCCCTAATAATTCCCGGTGCGGTACGTTTTATTAAGTTTCATCTGATTCCTCAAAAAATTTATTATGAATAAAAGAAAAAAGTACTTTGATCAAAGAACTTTTTGAAGAACTTTAAAAAAAACTATACCCACGAAAGTTTTTCCATGAGAGCCTGTACAATTTTAAACTTTTATTCAAAAAATAGACCAGCAAGAGTCAAATTTTTCCATATCATCTTGACGAACAGATCTTTTACTTTCATTTAAAGTTGTTTTGCGGATACTTCACCGCGGCAGCTAGAAAGAGCAAACATGCCCCATACGCCCAATCCGCTCTGCGCCGATCCGCTTACACCACGCCGAGCATTCGAATAGGGACTAACCCATCGCGACTAACACGACCGTCGCAACGAGTCGTATTGTCGTAAGGGGCCTGAGTAAGACTTCATTATGGACCGCACAGTACTGCGAGTTCAAAAATTGCATTTTTGTCATCAATATGAATGCGAATGCGAAAAATACCCCTTGTTTTAATATTTCAGATTTCGCACAACGTGTAATGGACCAATGCGGGCAATGCACAAAAAAAATCAAACTTAGGAATTAGATGCTACTATTAGAAGAACGAATAGTGAAATATAAACCAAAATTATGTTCATTGGATATTTAAAAATTATAGTTTGTTGCAAACTTAGATCGATATTGTATAGTAACATCTTATTATACTAGAGTTTGTGCACGCCATAGCGGACGCGCTATCGATCTTCTGCGCATGCGCAGATGCACTAAAGTGATGCGAAACTTGAACTGCTCGTGCGCAGAAAATCTGTAGTGCTTTAACGTTTGACGGTGCACAAACTCCCTAATATTCTGCTGGTTTTCAAACTATGCTTACAGACCTCATTCGATAGATCTCCCATGTGGTATTCATGCTACTGAATTTGTACATTACTTCATACGCTGTGGGCCACGTGGTTGCCTCATAACTAGGGCTGTGATTTATATGCATTAGCATATTTTTCTGTTAATTAAAACATCCCGTTTCAACAAATTATATATATTTTGAGGCATTTAGAACCAAATTTAAGCTATTTTTATTTCGCATATTTTCGCATATATCACCATAATTGCATATTTTTGCATATTTGGGCCATATTTGCATATTTTTGTTGCATGTCATTCGCGAAAAAAAGCCCAACAATTACAATTCCGTCAGCGGGTATGCTGTTCTGTCAGTTCTCTCGCCACGTGCTATGTGGTCACTAGATTTGATTATCATTGAGAAAAAGTCACATTTTTGTTGCAATACCTATATTTTTTATTTTGTGAAATGTACATTTACTGCATCTCCCATTATTTTCCTAAAAAAATATTATTTTTCAAAATTAAGCCCTTGACTTAATGTTTGTCGCTTGTAACAATTTATATGATTTCTGTATTTTTTTGCTGTAAACATATTTTCCACAAAACACTAATTATCTGTACACTTACACATTACATTACACTATTTCGCATATTTTCCTTTTTTAATTGCATATATTACGAAATATATTTACGTATATATGTGTATATTTCGCTGTTGGTTGGTTGATTAGTGATTCCGGGCGTGTCAACAGCGTAGGTCTTGGGTTCCGTAAGTGTAGTGCATGTTTCCCTCGGGAGATGAGATCTTCCCCCCGGATTTCGAGATCTGGCGCCGACCTACCGTCGGCTTTCCCCCTAACCAGGACTCTCCCACCAGCGGGGCACCGCCCCAGCCGCGACAAGTTCTAAGCTCCCGACGGGTCTCCCGGAATATGTGGCAGTGTAGTGCATGTTAGTGTAAGTGTGTGTGTATAAGGGGAGAGGATAGGACAAGGAAGAGGAAGGGCAGATCGCGCGTGGTCCGTAGCCCGTTTGGTAGGGTGCTGCTCCGGCATTCGCCTGGTGTTGATCGGAGAAACCACGGAAAACTACCGACCAGAGCAGCCGGCCTCTATAGTGCTCCTCCAGACAGCGACTGAATTCGACCTAGCTGACAAGCAAGTGTCGAAAATCCTGCCGCCCGCCGTAGGGAGTGGGAACCTAGGACCTCCCGGTTAGAGGCACTGCAGTGGCATCAGTTGATGCACTGAGCTACCGCTCCCTGTATATTTTTATCGCATATAAATGACAGCCCTACTGACAACGCTTGGGGCTGCGGCTGACCTGGAGGTGGACGTCGGCGCCGTGGCGGAGCAGCGCGCGCAGGGCCTCGCTCCGTCTTCCCCCGGCGGCGGCGGCGGCGGCCGCGGCGGCGGCGCAGTGCAGCGGCGAGCAGCCCTCCTCGTCGCGGGCGTCCTTGGCCGCGCCCGCCGCCAGCAGCGCCGACACCGCCTGCGCCTGCCCACAAGCGACACTTGGCAACGCGCGCTTTCGGCGAAGTTTTCATGGACGACTTAAC
Organism: Teleogryllus occipitalis; assembly: GCA_011170035.1. Classification (NCBI taxonomy): domain Eukaryota; kingdom Metazoa; phylum Arthropoda; class Insecta; order Orthoptera; family Gryllidae; genus Teleogryllus; species Teleogryllus occipitalis. The sequence continues at coordinate 374,753 of BLKR01000876.1, read as the reverse complement.
CCGCCTCCTTCATCGGCACATAGGCCAGCATGCACGACATTCCGCCCGTGGGCTGCCAAAGTATCACAACTCAAAAAATACGAATTTTGGATTAACGCACGCACCAGAGTTGCAGTTTGGTCTACTTTCCAGCAACAATAGCAGCATTATTCCAGCAACAAATCGCAGTCGAGTGAATGCAAGAATGATGCATTTCAATACAAGGTGAAAACTCCAAACTAATTTATCTCATTACCTGATTTATTGAGTTGCGACACTACTGCAGTCCACGACGATTTATTTTGTTCATTTTATTGGGAACGTGTTGCAAACTCTAGATTGAATAAAAGATGGAAACCTAAGATAACAATAGACTTAAGCTGTTCTTCCATATATTTTATTTTTTATATATTTGTGTTTACCGTGTAGTTCTGGAGTCAACTTTTAGGCTCGTGACACGGCGTTCATGTTTAGTATGGACTTAAAAACAAAAAGAAAATTAATATAATATATAGGCATATTTTTAGAAGAAAATAGTACGTCAGTTTAACTGGATTGAAAACGAGTTTTCAGGGTACGTCTCTTACTCGTTACTCATTATCATCTAGTCCAGTTCAAAATTTATCCCTACTATATATACAACAGAAGAAACATCAAACTTAAAACTCATGAGATAAAGTAACAAACGAATAATAAAGAGTGACTGATATAATTCAGATGATTTCACGGTATATCGAAAAACTTTTATACAAAATTTAAGAGAGTCAAATAACAACCTAATGATAAACTTATTACCTCTCTATGAGCCCAATCCCGCGGGTAACAGCAGGTCTGTTTACTGCTTTCAGATATGCTGCCGTAGGTAGACCCAAAATAGCAAAAGGTTCAAAACGGCTAGCAAGAGAATTGTAGTGAATATTGTCCCCAGTGATCCTAATGGCAAACATCTAACATATTTCTAGTATTTAACTTGTTCCGGATCAGCTATTTTTGGCCACCAGGCTACGAATGGCTTCTCAGCAGGGAGAGTGGCCGCATTACACAAAGCTTCCCCAAGGAACTACGCTGCATAACCCTTTCGTCACCGCACAAGGTAACTCATCTGCTTTTGCAGTACCAACTGAAATCTCTCAGTACCACAGCAAGGAATTCTCCATTTCATTTGTATAAGAAAGTTAATTTAATATTTTGACAAAAAAGAACCAGTACCAACATATTCGATTAATTTTAAGGTACATGCACCAATGTTTGTTAGTGAAATTCTTATACCATCGTATCAACATATTTAACCATTGAATATACACTATTATTATTATTATTATTATTATTATTATTATTATTATTATTATTATTATTATTATTATTATTATTTGCATTGTTTTCTTGAATTAATCTCTTTACTTTGAAAGCTCATCTCTTTCTGTATTCGCTTGACGTATAAATTAAAACTCTGTTAATAATTCAGACATCAAAATAATAGTTGAGTTAGTATTCCATAATGTAACGCATTTAACGTCAATTAGTTAACACAAGATAGCGATCAAATTCACACTTATTTTGACTTAATACTACGTATAATTTTGAATGTAAAATTTGTTTTTACGATTGAAGTATTCAATTATTATGTCGCCGCATTCTTACATTTCTAGACTTCTTACTTCTTGATGACAGTGCGTGTGACCTTACTTGTGCTCACAGATACTATATTTCTACGTCTCCTTCTCTGACATCGCTTTCACGGGTAAACAGTACAAACAGTTAATCGCATCCCAAAGTGGAGGCGAGGCGGTCTCGAAGTGAGGTCGAAGCCCTACATGTGAGGGTGTATATTATTTATATATCAATAAGTGTAATTAAGAATATCAATGCAATAAAAAATAAAAATAAGTGAATTTTACTGAAAACACTTAGTTACAGCAGTAATTAGTTGTTAAATAGTACCATGCAACTTCCATTTAGTAAAAAAACGAATTTCCCTATTTTTCTTTCCCCTGTTTGCTTTTCGCGAGAGACATTTTCCATTTCAGCCATCAAACGGGGCTTGCACCGTACCTTCCGTGTGTGAATGAGGTTAAATTCCCTTGATACAGTGAGTAATGCATTCGTTCGCGTCGCCCATCGTTTCCGCCAATTTATATCTGTTGTCAAAAGAATTCAAATTCGATACAGTACGTGTTGGAAGCGTCAATTCCTCCAAAATCTGTATTAAAAAGCTGGAAAATCTTCGTCATGCCACCAGGCGTTAGCATTTCTCAACCACTGAATTCTGCCTGGCAGGGCTATCGGGTGGGAGGATATTAAACGCAGCCGATTGCGCTATTCTCTATACGCAGGGCCACTCAGTGAGGTGGAGGTGATGGTGATGATGGTGATGATAGTTGTGATGGTGGTAGTTATGGTGATGGCGGTAGCGGTAGTTGTGGTGATGGTGGTGGTGGTAGTTGTGGTGATGGTGGTGGTGGTAGTTGTGGTGATGGTGGTGGTAGTAGTTGTGGTGATGGTGGTGGTAGTAGTTGTGGTGATGGTGGTGGTAGTAGTTGTGGTGATGGTGGTGGTAGTAGTTGTGGTGATGGTGGTGGTAGTAGTTGTGGTGATGGTGGTGGTAGTAGTTGTGGTGATGGTGGTGGTAGTAGTTGTGGTGATGGTGGTGGTAGTAGTTGTGGTGATGGTGGTGGTAGTAGTTGTGGTGATGGTGGTGGTAGTAGTTGTGGTGATGGTGGTGGTAGTGGAAGTTATGGTGATGGTAGTGGAAGTTATGGTGATGGTAGTGGAAGTTATGGTGATGGTAGTGGAAGTTATGGTGATGGTAGTGGAAGTTATGGTGATGGTAGTGGAAGTTATGGCGATGGTAGTGGAAGTTATGGCGATGGTAGTGGAAGTTATGGCGATGGTGGTAGTTATGGCGATGGTGGTAGTTATGGCGATGGTGGTAGTTATGGCGATGGTGGTAGTTATGGCGATGGTGGTAGTTATGGTGATGGTGGTAGTTATGGTGATGGTGGTAGTTATGGTGATGGTGGTAGTTATGGTGATGATGGTAGTTATGGTGATGGTGGTAGTTATGGTGATGGTGGTAGTTATGGTGATGGTGGTAGTTATGGTGATGGTGGTAGTTATGGTGATG
>BLKR01000876.1:334855-371550 GCA_011170035.1 Teleogryllus occipitalis | reverse complement strand
TTGGATCAAATGCACATTCAAATGGGGAGATTTTTTCTCGATCTAAAAGTCTTTTTTTTATAAAATTAGTGATAAGGATATTAGGATAATTGATAGAATAAAAGTAAAAATAGTAATGATAGAAGTGATTAAAATTATTTATTTAAGAATCAATCCTTTTGATTGGAAGTCAAATATACTATATATACTAAATAAATATCTACCTCATCAGTAAATTGAAATATATAAAAATAGTCATACAATATCTACGAAATGTCAATATCATGCTGCTGCTTCAAATCCGAAATGGTGATTAGATGAAAAATGAAATATAATATGTCGTATTAAACATACTGATAGGAATGTTGTACCAATAATAACGTGTAATCCGTGGAATCCTGTAGCTATAAAGAAAGATGACCCGTAGACTGAATCTGCAATAGTAAATGGGGCTTCGATATATTCATATGCTTGTAAGATAGTAAAATATACTCCCAAAACGATTGTTAATAATAAACCTTGAGTAGTTTGTCTATAGTTATTTTCTATTAGTCTATGATGAGCTCATGTTACTGTAATTCCTGATGCAAGAAGAATGGCTGTATTTAGTAAGGGGATTTGTATAGGATTAAATGGTTTAATACCTGATGGTGGTCATGTTATTCCTAATTCAATAGTGGGAGCTAATCTTCTATGGAAAAATGCTCAGAAAAAAGAAATGAAGAAGAATACTTCTGATACAATAAATAAGATTATTCCTCATCGTAATCCGAAGTTTACAACAGATGTATGTATTCCTTGGTAAGTTCCTTCTCGTGTAATATCACGTCATCATTGAATTATAGTTAATAGGGTAATTAAAACACCTGTTGAGATAATAATAAATTTATATTGATGGAATATTCTAATTAAACCTGCTGCTATTGTTATAGCTCCAATGGCACCTGTAATGGGTCATGGACTCATATTTACTAAATGGAATGGGTGATTTTGATGTGTTGACATTAATTTACTTCTCTAGAATATAATGTAGTTAAAACAGCAAACACGTAAGATTGAATAATAGAAACTGCTAATTCAAGAACCAATAGTAGAATGTGATAAAATAAGAATTTGAATTAAAATGGTTGAGTTTATAATTATGGGTCCTGTGTTTCCTAGTAATGTTAATAGGAGGAGCCCTGCAATTATATTTGCGGCTAATCGTACTGCTAAAGATGTAGCAGGAATGAAAACATAAGTGCATGGGAGGCATAAACGATTAGGAAGGCCGCGAAAGGATTAAATCTCGAATCGGGGAGCGCTTAACCAATAACTGCGACAAACGGATCTGTCATTGAGTGTAAACGCGCTGTGAGGACTGTACTAGGAAAGCGGGTTAGAGTTATCAAGACAGATCATACAATTAATCCCAAATGAACATGCTCCTGAAAAGATCGTTACAATAATGTTTTATGAAAACAAACTTTTCAACAATTATAAAGATGAAATTTGGTGTTACTTGTAAGACACAGAGTCCAACCGACAGCCTGTAAGTTGTAATGCAAATCATCTCCTCGGAAATAATATTCTAAGGAAATATAGAGGTAATGTTATGCTAAAAGTTTTTGACCCTAAGGTCATCGTCAAATATGAATTTATTTCATAAAATTGTGCAGTAACAAAAGACCGACATCGAAATATGTCGCCTCAGGGACGCAGGAAAAGTGTGTATAAAGGGCATTAAATTCCTGGATTCTTTTAACAATCTTTACGTCCACTAGTAATGGTAAAATAATCTTTACAGGTATAACTTTATACTGCATTAGAAATTCCTCTATGTTTTCCAGATCTGCCACCGCCTAATATCTTCCTCTTTCCAAGGTTGAAACTTGAACGGCTGGGTTCTTTAAGCCGGTTGAGAGGAAGCAATCACGGTCAGGAGGGCGATGGATTCGAATCCCACTTGGACAGGATATTTACCTTGTGCCGGGCAGGTGTATGCTCCCACCCACCGAGCATCACCTTTCCAACCATATTCCATATCCCTGCTCTTTGTGGATGGAGTTTCAGCACGATACGAGAGATACTTACTCTTTCTCCGGGACAGTGATATCCTTTGTTCCTAGCAGCCAGCTGGTAACACTAGAAACGGTACCGCGAGGCTGTGCCCAGTCCAAATCTCCGGGTCCCATCTGGCGCTATCTAGGTGAGGCCGTGTGTTCTCCGGTAAGGCTAATATCCGACAATTCCGATGGGGCCCGCGAATCACTCTGGTAAAGAACTGCAAGAAATACGCTGCTATGGAACAGCACCTTATTTTGATATTCTGGATATGTTGATAACTGCTGAACTGTGTATAGGTACATAGAATTCTATGATATTGCAGTATTTTAAAATACTTCTTTTGTTAAATTAAGTTTAATAGCAGCCAAGTACACCTCTTTAAAAGTGTCTCAAATGTAAATGCGAATTCCGAGGCCTTTACTCGAGACTTGGTCTTGTTCGTCAGACCGGGGACTGCATGAGGAACAGCGGAGCGCGCAGAGATGGCGTAGGCGGTGGGAGGCGGCTTACCGTGTCAACAGCACTCCATAGCGCGAACATTAGCTGTCTCTCGCACCTCCAGATAATCGCGCGGTGTACACGGGCGCGCGCAAACACGTCTAATTGCATTAACGCGGGCGGGCGAGCGCACTGCGGCGGCGAGGGCGACGGGGGCGCCAGGGGTGGGCGGCGGGGATGGCGGGTTGGCTGAGACGACGGGTGAACGCGGGAAGCGGTAAAGCCGTCTGGGGAGGCAGGGTTGGCAAGCCCTGCGAGGACGGACGGGGACCGCCGAGGCGGCATCGGAAGATAGGGCGGCGGGGTCGCCAGGGGTGCGCGGCGGGAATGGCGGGTTGGTGGAGCCGGGGATGACCAGCGGGGACGTATGGGATGGCGGAGGCGAGTCCAATGAGGACGGACGGGGACAGCCGAAGCGGCATCGGAAGAAAGGGCGACGGGGGCGCCAGGGGTGGGCGGCGGGGATGGCTGGTTGGCGGAGACGACGGGTGAACGCGGGAAGCGGCGGAGCCGTCTGGGGTAGCAGGGGCGGCAGGGTTGGCGAGTCCTGCGAGGACGGACGGGGACCGCCGGGGCGGCGTCGGAAGAAATGGCAGCGGGGGCGCCAGGGTTGACTGAGGAGGGCGGGCGGGCGGCTGGGATGGCGGGTTGGTGGGGCCAGGGATGACGAGCGGATACGTCTAGGATGGCAGGGGCGAGTCCTATGAGGACGGACGGGGACAGTCGGGGCGGCGTTGGAAGAAAGGGCGGCGGGGGCGCCAAGGTCGACGGGGACGGGCAGACGGCGGGTTGGCGCAGCCAGGGATGAGCGGCGGGGACGTCTGGGGGCGAGACCTGTGAGGACGGACAGAGAGCGCCGAGACGGCTTTGGAAGAGAGGGCGGTGGTGGTGGCGGGGATGGAGGAGGGGGAGCGAAGTACGTTGAGACACGCGCGTGCGCGAGTGGGCAAGTGTTTGCACGGCTGGCGCGGTGAGCGGGGAGGCGGCCTGGACGTCGAGACGCGAGCGGTTCTCTGCGCGCCGCTCCCGAGTAACACGGAAATCTTCGCATTTCGGTTCTGGGAAGCGCGTCCGAGGCTCCGATTGTAGAGCTCCGTCCGGTGGCCTTTCTCATCTTTTGCAGATTTCGTGACTGAAATTTCTTCTCCTACATATCTCTCTTTTTAATCCAGTGGCGGCCGGTACGGAATTATATTGGTGGTGCCAATTAGCGGTGTGACATCGACAACAAAGCATGGTTGTTACCAATAATTGATATTCAAAATTAAAACATCGATGATAATAAAAAATCGATCAAAAAATATTGATATTATTAAAGTTTGATGTTTTAAAGCTGTTTTATTAATCTCTAAAAGTAAATTCGTGGGCAACGAAATGTAATTCTAGTGACCGTGTTAATTAATGTATATTGAAGACTGAACTTACATGAACTAAAAATAAAAATTCTCAGCCTGAAAGAATGAGTGCCCATAGAAATCTCAAGAGGTCACATCTTTCTGACTTCGTCGAAGAAGGGTACGGGAAGAAGAGTGGCCTTACGACCACGGTGCCCTATCCCTTATCAATACTGCACTCTATGAGACAGAATGTAAACTATCGCACCAGTTCGAATTTGGCTCGGTCTCATCCATAAGAGAGGCATACAAACCAACACAACACTCTTTATACAGCGTTAAATGTGCAGACACAGAAACAATCCATAGGTGGCTCAGCGGATTAGAAAGAGGTCGTCAGATAGCACTCCGCCTTGGGCGTTTGTAGAGTATTGATAGAGCATTGAAGGGCAAACGCACGTTCAAATGAATTACAATATAAATAATATTTTTGAAAAGACGATCTCGTATACATATATTTGGTAAAAATCGTCTTTTCCCTCCTTTTCGTTGGTGCCATGACACAGAGGTCATGCTCTACAAGCCGCCACTGCTTAAATCTGAATCAATTTTTTTTCCTTCTTTCATGAGTCTATCATTCCTATAAAAATAATATAACTGCATGTTGCACATTATTCACTTAGATGCAGTATTCACGATTTTTAGTCAATCTGAATTATTAACGAGTGGTGCTACATCTGCATATACTTTCGCTCATTATTTCTAATTTATGCTGTTTTTCGAAAACGGCATAAACACAGGAGACATAGGAAAAATAACTTAAGAGAGTTTTAATTATATAAAATTAATTTGATTCAACAACCTCGATTCGTTATAAAATGTCTTTCCTTAGAAGAAAACATCCTTACCACGACGTAATTATGTTTCTTTCATAATACATACGTTCCATGTCTCACCGTTATACTGTAAAAACTATTCAAATTAAATAATAATTTTAGTCATTAGTATGCACTATCCCACGTTGAAAATAGTTTCCTTCTTCGAGATTTATTTATTTAACATCAAAATCAGGAAAAAAAGTGTTTGACTTACAATGCGGAGAAGTGCAACATGTGCTTGGTTTCTTGAGCTTTGAAATGTCTGTTCTCTTATGCATATTAAGTTGAATTATGAATTCATGTAGCAACGAGCGTTTTGGCCAGAATTGATATGAAAATATTCGCTCCCGTGTAATAAAAACTATTTGCAAAGGCAAATTAGCTACAGAAATGGACTTATTATCCCTGGTGCTTTAGGTGAAGGAATCGACTTACTACCGCGATAAAATGGAAAACGACACGAATGACAATGGAAAACGGCAGAAAGAGTTCAAGAAAATGTACCAAGAGAGTGAAGTTTCATTTATGCCTAGAATCAAAACAAAAGGTCATCTCAACGGTTGCTCAAAGATACAGGGAAACTGGGCAAAAAGCCTAATCGAATGGGGGTCACAGTCCCAGAAGCTGAGGTACAACACTTGTTTTAGGCATATTTATTCTTAAAACTAAACATTCTAAATGACAAATAATATAGTTAAAAGATATATTATTTTCCTTTTTTTGCTCAGTATAATTTATAATTCCATAGAAACAGATAATACGTAGCAGAAAAGATTTTCTTGGCACTCAACCTTGTGAATGAATTTTAATTGGTTAATGTCATCTGGCAGTGAGTTGTAAAACATTGGGCATGAATTGTATGTTTTTTTTGTCGAGAGTTGTTGATACTGACCCCTGATGAATATAATTTCTACATCGTTTGTTTATAGTTATAGACATCTTTATTGGCTGGAAATACTTTTCCGTCATTGAGTAAGTCATATTTTACAAAGACCACTCAATTCGTAAATCAAGAGGTACAATGGTGGAATTCCTAGCTTCATAAAGAGAGGCTTACAAGAATCACATGTATATAAAATAGTATAAAAAAGTCTGGGAGCTACATGAAGTGTTTTTCCAGAATATTATGACGTTTTTCAGGCGGAGACAAACATTTGCAAAGTGCAACGAGCAACATGAAGGCTGGCTGAATTCGAAAGAATTCTGAATGCATAGCATAATAAACGTAATTTTGTGTTCAATTCATGTAAATGCATGTCCATTTGAGATTTGAGTGAGAAGAGACCCAAAACGTTTCTTGTCTTAACATCAATGTTAAGTCGTTCTTAATCAATAGAGTGGACAATAATTTGTAGGAAATGGAAAACTGCATTGAAATCGTGTCCCTTTAGTTTACTATTAATTTGTTATTACAGAACCCATTTGAAAATATGTTATTGTTGTTACCGCTTTTTTAATGCAACGAATATTGTTATCACCAGCAAAGTGAACTGTTTCCCCGTTTCGAATCGCCGAGGACATATCGTTTACGCCGAAGAGAACAGGGTCAAAAATCCAACCCTGCAAGACTCCTTGCGCAATTGATAACGCATCGAAAATGTGAGTAAATAATGCCCCTTCATTCCAGTAAGATATTCCTACTTTTTAGATCGTTGTTTAAAGTTTGAACGTAACCAATCTGGAGCAATACCATGAATTCCATACGATGGTACATATGAAAGTAAAATATTATGATCAATTACGTCAAATGCTTTTGAGAGATCTAAAAAATTCCTATTCATTTTGATACTCTGATGACGCAACATCTTTAAAAAAATATGTCTGTTTCCTTAGATTTTGTTTTTGGAAATCCATGTTGGCAATCTGACAACACCTCGTATTTGCTGAGAAATGTTGTCATTCGTACGTAGGAAAGTATTTCTAATATTGTAGTATGAGTATAGTTTCCAGACGTACGCGGAGACTATCCTGACGCCCGAACTACTCTGAGCACACTGGCAAAGGCATCGCGTTGAAGCTGAGTGTCACCCTCACTAAACTAATTGATTGATTGATTGATTTTTTCGTGTTTCCGGGCGCGTCAACTGCTTTGGTCATTAGTCCCGTTAGTGTAGTGCATGTTTTTTCTCGGGAGATGGCAGTGATCTTCCCACGCTGGATGGCGAGATCCGGCGCCGACCTACCGTCGGCTAGTGGGGTTTCTCTCTAACCAGGACTCTCCCACCAGCGGGACACCTCCCCAGCCGGGACAAGCTCTAAGCTCCCGACCGGTCTCCCGGAATATGTGGTAGTGTAGTGCATGTTAGTGTAAGTGTGTGTGTAAGGGGAGAGGATAGGACAAGGAAGAAAGGAAGAGGAAGGACTGATCGCGCGCGGTCCGTGGCCCGTTTGGTAGGGTACTGCTCCGGCATTCGCCTGATGTTGATCGGAGAGACCACGGAAAACTACCGATCAGAGCAGCCGCCCGCTAGAATCCTCCTCCAGACAGCGACTGAATTCGACCTAGCTGAAAAGCTAGTGTCGAAAATCCTGCCACCGTCGGGAGTGTAGTCCTAGGACCTCCCGGTCAGAGGCGCTGCAGTGACATCAGTTGCATTGAGCTACCGCTCCCGGTCCCACTAAACTAAACCAATGGGAATGCTCTGTGGGCATTTTAAGCTCCCGCACACAAAAATTGCATTACTTTCCGGACACACCTTGTACATGTGACTTGGCGTTTGTATAATGGCAGGAGCATAAGTATATAACAAACAGTTCGGAAATTCATCTAAACCCCAGGAATATTTATTTTTTAATTTACCGATTATTTTGAGAATTCCCTGGGAAGTTCCGAGTTCAAATAGCCTATCGGAAATTTTTGGAAAAACTTCTGTAGTGGAATTTTGTAGATTTAGAAATTTCATGAGTTCTACCGCAATTCTCGAAAAATAATGGTTGAAAAACGGTGTGAAATTAAAGTCAAGTGAAAGAGTCGCATAAAATGAACTCTATTTGTCATTTGTATTAACATAATTGTAAACAGTGTCCCATGATTTCTACAACAAGTGTCTATGAATAATTTTATTTTACTTTTAGTAAACACACGTTTCACAGTAACTTTTAGTAATCAATTTAACACATCGTGTATTATCAAAAATACGTGTATCAGAATTCATAAATTAATTCAACCCTCGTAAGAGTAAGAAGGAACACACAATATATTACCTTCCTCTCGCACTCTGGTTCAAAGTAAAGCCCAATCTTCTTTTTCCTACGGGAGAGAGATTCAATTACAGAGGAGTTCTTTAGTAGACAAATTCTCTACAAAGCGAGCAAATCGAACGAGGCACGTTGGCCTGCATACCCTTCCGAAGCTTGGAGGGCCTTCCACTCCCTTCACAGCCGCGACGCCGCTTCCTACGGAAGACAGCGGCATGCTGGTCACGACAACGGGCCCGGTCAATAATGAAAATAACAGCAGCGGACCATTAAGTTTGTGCAAACTAATCTGCAGTGTTTATGGTACGTGATAGGGTTCAAGCGGGCCAACGTCACCCCCCAACCGGAATGGCGCTTGTTTGGGGGCGCTATATACACGGTGTACACTGGACTAAGCTGGATCACGATCAATATTGCAAGACGCGGCCACCGCACTTACCGACGCCCCGCAGCCACCGCCACCGGACGAGACGCCGCGCCGCCCCCCTCGCCTCTCCCCCGCCCCTCCCGGCCTCTGGGCCCCTTCGACGTTCCCTTCCCCACCTCCCACAATTCCTGTCACCTCAACCATTCCCATCCAGTCGCCCAACTCAACACTTCCCAACTAACCGCCCAGCAACCTTTCACCCATTTATTTAGACCTTCGAAGTCTGACGCCTGATTCATTAGAGCACATGGACCTACCGGCTGGGTTAACTCAGATTATTATTATTATCGTACGGGTTGCTTTTGCGGGGAGACTGCCCGTAGGCACCCGCACCCGAGTTTCGACCCAGGCTTCCTTCGAAGCCTACCCCCGACGCGGGTCTGGGGACTTTTATCTAAGCAGTCGCACCCCGTGGGCAGTCCCGTCTACGCCTGGGATTTGACTCTCACTTTCTCCGCCAGATGTCGGGCTCAGTTAACTATATTCGAACTGTCTAGTTAACTCAGAAAGAGCATTACTTACCGTTGCCTCTGCACCAGCTCTGATTGAGGCGTTCTAGGTTCGAGTCTCGACGTCGGCGAATTTTCGGCTACAGAAAGATAGAGCTAGATCGAATTCAGCCGTTGTTTGGAGGAGAATTCTAGCGTTTGGCGGCTTTCATTGTTAGTTTTCCGTGGTTTCTCCCATTAATACCCAGCGATTGCTGAAGCGATTCCTTAACAAACCGTGCACGGACTGCGCGTGATCTTTCCTTCCTCCGTCGCAGCTCCGCTCCTAGCTGCAACAGGAGTTATCGAGCTGAGAGGTCCGCTTGTGGCAGGGAGGGCTGATGTATAGTAAGCAGCGTCTTCTGGCGCAAAAGCAAGCGAGTGACGTTCGGAATGATTTGACGCACGCGTAGTGCGGGAGGACATTTTTCACAGAGAAGAGAAACTGCGTACTGGACGCAGTAAACACGTCAGTCACTATTTAAATAGAACAACGCAGAGTTTTATGGGATAATTTTGTTAATTATGCGAACTGATTAATACTAATTTACGTGCAAACAAGAAACATACGTACAAACTTCTTTAGTTATTCATTCATAGTTCATCTTTAAAAAACGTTCTAGCCGTATAAGACAATAAAAGTCAAATAAAGAATATTTCTACAGTTATATATTTTGATCGAAAATAAATTGTCAGATAGTTTCTACAACACTAATCTACGAAAAACGGTTTTAACATTATTTGTAAAATATTTATGTTTTTTAAAACTCTTATAGCTCTTCATAACTTTTTTTACGAAATATATTTCTACAACAAATATAAATACATTTTCCTACAACAAATATTTACAAAATTTCCTGAAGTACTAACAAGTTTTTGCATATTCTTTGTAGACGCGTGACAGTGTCCAATTACCCCGCAATCACTTTCATTTGTGATCTGACTTTTACGACGTCCACAGCAAAAGGATTTGCTAGCATTTCTAGCGCACTATCCATGGTCTTAAAATCACTAAACCTATTATACTGTTTTCTAAAGCCATACCCACCGTCTTACATATTTCGCGCATACTATCCCATACAAAGGTCGGAAAGCGAAAGATAATTCGCGCCTGTGTGTTATGCGATTTGGAGTCGGCGGCTGTTCAATCCTTCAGAGCCGCCCAGAACTCACCTCCCGAAGCATTTTCCCTGTCGCTGAGAGACGTCCATCCCATCCTCGACAAAACACAGCTCTATTGCGATTAAAATACAGCGACTTCTGACTTTTGATTAGCTGGACGCTGTTCGCCGATTGATGCCTGATTGGATCCCAGCCGATCGACTGTCAGAAGTCACTATTTAAATAGGAGAATAGCGAGAAAATTTCTGAGATCGTGCGCCTGTATGCGCACGGGCCGACGCGCGGAGTCAGAATTGAGCAGGCCTGGTCTAGAGCTTGTCCAGACCGGGGCGGTGCCCCGCTATGAGAGATACCTGCAGACCAGATACTTCACCCGTGTCGACAGCTCCTTCCCGTCACCACCACCACCACCGCCGTCACCACAAACAACAAGAAGTGTGTAGAAGTGTGACGCCCTCCCCGTCGCCTTGCAAAATTCCTCAGAGCTCAGTCTTACACATGTCGCAGGCACCGTCGGCGCCTTTTCGTTCACGTTGAGCCCGTTTATTATCTAAGTGCGTATTTAGAGTTTCAATAAAAAGATACGATTCACAGAGGAGACACTTTCGGCAGGGCAACGTCTAGCTGGAGAAGATTGGTCCTTGGCAAGCTTGAAGAATATTCCATCTTGGGATTTCATTTATTTTTCTACATGTGTCGTTCCTTTAATTGTTGTTAATCAAAGTAAGGCACTGATTTCTCGAAATACTTCACAAAATATTACGTATACGATTGTTTTAATCTTAGTTTTAAGTTCAATTATAATTTTTTGAACACCAATCACTCCAAATTAATGTTGATGAAATATGATATTACAACAATATTTTCATGACTGAAGAGCACTTCCCTTGTTTGCCTTGTCCTACCACCGACACTAGTCGTAGATATTTTGTAGGTCACCGTGGGATGAAACATTCGACGGTCGCTGAGCAGCACATCTCTGAACCCTAAGAAAGGGGATTGAGTACAGGGCAGAGAAGAAAGGGTTCCCGGTTCGTGGCCCGTATTCTAGAGAACTGCTCAGACAGCATTATTTGATTTTGCACTAGACTTGGAAATAAAGTTTCTTTAGAGCTCTTTGATTAGTCAGTGAATTTTTACAGAGTAGATGCCACAAATTAATTCAAAATAAAAAAAAATAAAAAATAGGGGTATAATAAATTATAAAATATCAGCCCTAATCCTCCTAAATATCAGCCAATTGTGCTTCGACAACTAGACAGACAAGTTGATAGCTACAATAACAGCAGTAGTAAGAGGTTTCACGATAACACAACTCAAGCCCTGGAAATAACGCTACGAGGAGGAGAAATAGAAAAGAAAAAAGAATAAAAATAAAATTAGAAAAATAAAAATAAAATGAAGAAAATGAAAAAAGAATACGATGAAATATGAAGAAATACGAATAATAGACGAAATAATAAATGTAGAAAGAAAATAAAAGAAAAATAAATAAAATAATGAGAAGAAGAACAAATAACAAGGAAAAAGGGAAACAAACGACCGAGAAATAAGTAAATTTAAGCTCCACTACATTCTGCCATCTTTCTCCGGAGACAATAAGGAAGAAAACCGCTTCATCTACAGCTTAGCAACATCGAAAACTTCATCAACTGCCTTTGGTAATAGTCCATTGTAAAAAAACAAGGGGAGGGAGAGGCAACACGGAGGCCAGAAGCAATTTCAGGAGATTGAGTTTGTGAAACCAGAAGTTTAATGTGCACATAATAAGGATGTGTTTTAAATAACTTAGTATCTTATCACGTTTGTAACGCAAGATAATGACGCCGTAAAGCCTACAATCGCGTCTCAAAAGTTAGTACTCAAGAAAGAGCGTATTTCAATAATATTTACACGAAGAATATTACAAAAACTCGGATGGATTTCCCCTTTGTTTATAATACGATATTATTTTCTCGTCAATATAGGCACATACTTCGAGGAACAGCCTTCATCACAGTGAAACTTTACCCTTGCGCAAACATAAGGCATTATTAAGATTTTAAAAAACGTATCTCCCGCGTAAAAGGGGCCCATCAAAACTTCCCCTTCTGTAAATAACGATCCGTCATTATTCATTCCAAACCCTTTGACGTCTTAAAATTAGGGTCGAGGCGAGGCGTCGTGTTCCAATCTGTGTGTACCCCCCACCCTCACCCCCCGATTCCGGTCGAAGGGAAACTCGGAAGATCCCCCGGTCCACCGGTCACCCCACTGTCCCTGCCCCTCGGGGCACGCCGCGCAGGAGGGGGAGCGTGCCCATTCGTCGCGTTTCGCTCTTTCGCGACGGGGACGAATGACGTCATATTTTACTCGCCGCGCGCGGCCCGCCGCCGGGGGCGCGTCTTTAAGTGCGCTCATTAGGGCCCAAGGGGGCTCCGACTCCGGCACGCCTCCACGCTCCCACCCGCGGCGGTCGCGGTTCAGACTCAACGAAAAGCTGCGACGACTTCGTATTAATAACGCAGTCGGAAGCACTAAAATGTATAAGTTGGTCACGAAATGTTACCGTAACATGATCGTAAAAATAGGGAGATGTCGCTCAGGACATGCTCTGACCGCATGGTCCTAGGTTCGAGTCCTGACGGCGCGCCGCGGCGGCAAGATTTTCGACACTAGCTTTTCAGCTAGGTCGAATTCAGTCGCTGTCTGGACGAGAATTCTAGCGACCGGCTGCTCTGATCGGCAGTTTTCCGTGGTTTCTCCGATCAACACTAGGCGAATGCCGGAGCAGTTGATCCTAACAAACCCTAACAAACGGGCCACGGACCGCGCGCGATCTGTCCTTCCTCTTGCTTGTCCTATCCTCTCCCTTTACACACACACTTACACTTACACGCACTACACTACCACATATCCCGGGAGATCGGTCGGGAGTTTAGAGCTTGTCCCGGCTGAGGCGGTGCCCCGCTGGTGGGAGAGTCCTGGTTAGGGGGAAACCCCACTAGCCGACGGTACATCGGCGCCGGATCTCGCCATCCAGCGGGGGAAGATCACTGCCATCTCCCGTGAAAAAACATGCACTACACTTACGGGACTAATGACCAAAGCAGTTGATGCGCCCGGAAACACGAAAAAAATCAATCAATCGAGCGTGGCCGAGACTTCCAGCGTCACCGCTCGGTTGCCCCCGCCGGACGCTTGGTAGCTCCGCCGCTCAACGCATGTTCGGGATTTAAAGTGGCAGTGCGTTGCAATCGCAACTCTTTTCAGTTATTTGTAATTAATTAATTGATTAATTATAATCGAAAGAAAATACAATTCCAATTAAAATATTAATTGGATGAAAAGAAAACAATTTATCCATTAATTGAAAAGAAATTTAAAGAGAAAAAACAATACAATTTTTGAAAGAATTAGAGGTAAAAAAAGTGTCTGAAAAAACATAATAAATAATAAAGACATTATAATCAACTTTTTACAATCAATACTATTTAATATATACTATTTACTATCAATACAATGAAATAAAAAAATAAAACAATTTTCATCAATTCTTTTTACATTGTAAGTTATTACAGTGTTGAAAATGAAGGTTTATTAAATGAACTGTATAATAATGTAAATATGAACCTGCAGTATATTTTAAAATAAACAAAGGAAATTCTATATAAGGCAGAAAGTTTACATTCCGGAATTATAAATAAATGCACAAAAATATTGGTTACGGGAAAATAATTAGTTTCGTTCCAATTATAATATCGTTTGTATCTTACAAATCCGAATATAAGGCATATTAATTAAACACAATGAACATTTGTTCATAATTTCATGACTATATAATACAAACGCATATGCTAAACAAAACAGGTGGGTACTATTTTGCCTTGCGTGAAAACGTCTTGACATAAGCACGAAAAAGTAAACAAAAATACAAAATTGGAAGGGAAATGCATTAACATATTTCATTGAACTTGTATCTAAATTAAGCAGAACATTTGTTTGTACAGCATTAAAAACGAAGGAAAATTAAAGATTTTATAACATTCTAGGGCAATAGAAAAATGCCTAATATTCTAATTTAGTGAAAGCTTAGAAATTACAAAAATAATTACCTTTAATGTTCATAACTGGCATACGAAAGATATCTCACCTGTTAATAGAGTTTTGCTAATAGAGCCTTCCATTACTTTCCTGGACAAATATACGGGACGGTGAGATACCAATGTCGAAAGTCGAAGTTATCGACTTCCCCTTACGAAGCGAGTGATATGTTTACATTGCAAATCTGGCGCAGCGCTCGCCCATGCCCGCCGGTCACCTACGGCCCTTCACTTCTTTTCTTTATGTGAAGATGTGAGAAAAAAGCGAGCTCTTGATCTCTAAAAATATAGGCTATGAAATTAACACACAAATAACATCCTCTGTGTAGAACTAGACCAAATAGACATTTGATACCTATCGACTAGGATTAGCAAACGTCAAAATGACTTAAACATGCATTTTTAACCAAGACTAGAAGAAAATATAAATAAATTTCAAGAAAAAAGCTTAGAAAATTAAATATGCCTTAAAATGCATTTACGTAAAACTAAGCAAAATAAATATTCGTAAGAATTGTTAATTTTCATAATTTTTGCATTTATACTAAAGCATTTACAAATGTTCATTAGAATAAAACAGGCAATTTCCTAAATATCCTATGTCTATTCACTACAACGAAAGAAATTTATCTCGAACACGTGAATACCGTTTCTTTGAATTCACAAGTAGAATTTTGGAGTTATTATATGTCTTTTTAATTATTTACATTTCGTTTCTAAATTCTGTTTTGTAAAATGGAAATTATTGGTCGTTTATTTTAAAAGTCAATCAATCCTCCTCCTTTTTCCTGGAACACAGCATATTTACTCCGGCGTGGCGGCCGAGTCTCGCGAAGCGCAGATCGTCGCAATGGAGTCCTCCGGTTTTCGACAACCGACCGAGAACCCCCCCCCCCCAACCGGCTGCGAAGGACGGTCGAGCGCGTGGTCTCGAGAGAAAGAGAGACGAGCGAGCGTTGGCCGGTAAATATCGCGGAGAATGCAGACCTCTACCTGAGAGCTCGTCCCCGCTGGGGCGGTGCCTCGCTGGTGGGAGATACCTGGTTGGGGAAACCCCGCAAGCCGACGGTAGGTCGGCACCGGATCTCGCCATCCAGCGGGGGAAGATCACCGCCATCTCCCAGGAAAAAACACGCACTGCACTTACGGGATCAATGACCTTAGCAGTTGACGCGTCCGGAGTCACTAACAATCAATCATGATCGTTTTTACTGAAGACTCAGTATACTTATCCAATGTCCGATGGTGAGTAAGGTAGTAAGCACGAAGTTGCGAGGAAACAGCGATTAAGAGCGATAGAACCACTACTATTAAATATTATTTTTTGTCGTTTGAAAGAAGTAGCATTTCGAGAGTTTAGTTATCATCCTCAGAATTGCGGCTCCTTTAATCGATTCGACACGCTACTATCAAGGTAAATTATGACAGTGTAAATTACGAGTCGCTACTAGATAGGATTGCATCTTGAGATTGTCTTCATGCTATATACTCCTCAATATTAGATGTTTCAGTCATTTTACATACATTTTTTCAAAAATATTATTATTTTTGGGAATTCTTACTAATAATCGCGAACACAGCCAATCTCACACCAGGCCGTGATTTGGCCCAAAAGCGACGCTGCATCTCGGACCAACGAGATACACACACGACAAGCAAGCGATCGAGTAAAGCACAGGTTTATCATTGCTGAGATATTCCACAATATTTGTTTCTGTATAAAACGCTGGTTTTGATTGTGGTATTTTTGTTGATATAATTGCTTTAAATAAATAGTTTCGAACACACAATCTCTCTATACTGTTCTATATTGTTTCTCAATTTAATTCATTCTTTTAATTTAGATATTACAGTGAACGTACCTACACGGAATACCCTCAAATCACAAACAGCAATAGATCAAATTATAATTAACAAAACCACAACTAGATATGAAATAATAACGAATAATCTAGGTTACAGTGACCACGATGCACAAATTTTAAATTACTAAAACATGAATACTGACACAATAAAAAAACACGCATGTGCAGAGCATTTACTACAGTTAACATAAAGTTATTTACGGACTACTTGCTGAAAGAATCATGGGAGGCAGTTTATAACGCTATTGACAAAATGAAAAATATAATTTATTTTTCTCAAAGCTTTCATTTCTCTTTAACGCATGCTTTCCTATTAAAAAGAGAAAATTAAACATTTCACGAAAAAGTAATACTTGGATCACAAAAGGAATTAGAACATCGTGTAAAAATAAACGTACTCTCTACTTTATTTCTAAACGTCATGACGTATCTCAAGATTTCCTTATCTACGAAACAAAACATTTACGAAAAGTCATAAGGCAGGCTAAAATCATGAAAAACGATCAGGATATTTTGAACTCAAATAATAAAACAAAAGCAATGTGGAATATAATAAAAAATACTACCAAATCAACTAGAAAACCCGTAGAGAATGTTGTTTTAAAATATAACGATATAAATGTGAACGATCCGGCAACAGTGGCTAATCTCTTTAACCAATACTTTTCGAGAATTGCTGCCGATCTCACTAAGGGTCTTCAGCCACAAAATTCAAAAACAGACAGTTCACCCAAAATTTTAGACACGATGTTCGTTTCCGAAACTTCTTCCTATGAAATTCTCAAAATAATCGGTAAACTAAAAAATAAATATTCGTCCGGTTAAGATGAATTCCCAGATTCTTTGTTAAAGACTTGTGCGTGTGCCATTATACACCCGTTAACTCACATATTTAATGCATCTTTATGCACTGGAACGTTTCCAGATATTTTCAAAACAGCTAAAATTAAGCCGCTTTTCAAAAAAGGCAACAAAAATGAAATTCAAAATTATCGGCCCATTTCTCTTCTATCAGTTTTTTCAAAAATATTAGAGAGACTTTTTTACGTACGAATGGAAACCTTTCTCACTAAACACGACGCGCTTTCAGATTGCCAACATGGATTTAGAAAATCAAAATCAACGGAAACAGCTATATTTTCTTTTCTTAAAGATGTCGCCTCATCATTGGATCAAAACGAGGCACCTATTGGATTATTTTTAGATCTCTCAAAAGCTTTTGACGTCATTGATCATGACATTTTACTTTCCAAATTACCTTCATATGGAATTCGTGGTATTGCGCTAGATTGGTTATGTTCGTACCTTAAACAACGATCTCAGAGAGTTGAAATACCTTACTGGAATGATGGAACATTACGTACGCACCTTTCTCACTCTTTGCCCATTCCATGTGGAGTTCCTCAAGGATCGATTTTAGGCCCTATTCTGTTCCTACTTTACGTAAACGATATGCCCTCGGCGATTCGAAACGGAAGAACGGTTCTCTTTGCGGATGATACGAACATCCTTTGCAATAAAGAAACCGTAAATAGTACAATATCAGATGTTTCAAATTGGTTCCGAAATAACAAATTAATAGTAAACGAAAAGAAAACGGTTTTAATGCAGTTTTCCATATCAAATAAACAATTCTGTGCTCCATTGAAAATGAACAGTGTACCATTGACTGATGTTAAGGCAACAAATTTTTAGGTCTCTCAATTCAGTCAAACCTTAAATGGAACGTCCATTTAAATGAATTGAACACAAAATTAAGTTCATTATGCTACGCGTTCAGAATTCTTGCAAATTCAGTCAGCCTTCATACTGCTCGTTGTGTATACTTCGCGAATGTTCATTCCCGCCTGAGATATGGCATAATATTCTGGGGAAATACATCTTATAGCTCCCAGACTTTTAGATTACAAAAACGAATTGTACGAATAATAACCAAATCCCACCCACGTGATTCTTGTAAGCCTATCTTCATTAATCTAGGAATTCTACCATTACCGTGTCTTTTTATTTACGAATCAGTGGTTTTTGTAAAAAATGACTTGCTTAAGGGCGGGAATATATTTTCAGAAAATGCCGAAGTCTATTACTATAACACTCGACGTAGAAATCATATTCATCAGGTGACTGTATCAACAGCTCATTACAAAAAATTCACATACAATACATGTACATTATTTTACAACACTTTGCCAGATGACATTAAACGATTAAATTCAATAGAAAAGTTTAAATCCCAAGTAGAAATCGTTTCTGCTGCATAACTGTTTCTACAATTAGAGACTATACTGAGCATCACAAGAAAAGTAACATTAATTTTAACAATGATACATAATGCATTATTTACCATTTGGACTGTATAAATGAGTATAAACAACCTGTAACAACTATTGTACAACAGCTTCCGGGTCAATGACCCCCATCTCGATCAGGTTTTCGTCCAGTTTCCCTGATCCATTGAGCAAATGCTGAGATGGCCCCTTGTTTTGCTTCTGGACATAAATGTAACTTCATTTTCTGTGCACGTCTTCTAGAATTCAGTGGGAAATACAATTATTCAAATTATCGTTTCCATGTTGTCGCGGCAGGAAGTAATAAGAGCCAAAATTTATTGCTTATTTATCTTTGAAAATAGATTTTATTACATGGGAGTTTTTTTTGTTGTTTTTTTTCTCCCTTTCAAAATTCAAAATTTATTGCTTATTTACCTTTGAAAATAGATTTTTTTTACATGGGAGTTTTTTTTTTTTTTTTCTCCCTTTCAAAATTCAAAATTTATTGCTTGTTTATCCTTGAAAATAGATTTTATTACATGGGAGTTTGTTTTTTTTCTCCCTTTCAAAAATTCAAAATTTAAGTAGTATATGACTTAGTGAAGGGATCACAGAATTTTGAAAATGTGCACACAATTCACTTTTCCCCATAGCACGTCATACGCAGTTTTTAACTTTTTTTGACGTAAAATAAATAAATAAATTGTTCCAGATATAATATTCAAATGAAAATAAGATAAAGGTTTGTATTTTCATGCATTGATAATGGGGTATATTGGTTGGAGTTTCATCTCTGAGTGTTTAATTTTCGACTTCTTTCTCTTTAAAGGGTTTCATTGCTAAATACGGTATAATCATTCAAGCGTTGGGAGCCTTCTTCGAGTAATAAAAATGAAATTCTCTTTACTTGTCTGAATCAAGCTGGTCTGAGGATACCGTTATGGTTCTGATTTAATCCAGTTTGTTTTGGAGATGGGTAAGAAACGGTAGCTGTTCCCCGAAGCGAAAGAGGTTCAATTCGCTTGTGATTCCGTCTTCATAGATTTCAAATGACGAGAAGTGTGCTTCGTTGTGATAGATTTCAAAGTGAGTGAAATGTCGGTAGAACAGGAAATGAAAAAATTATGATTGTTACGTAACCGATACCGCATGAGATAAAGTTTTTTTTTTTTTTTTTTTAATTTATTTTTATCCGATCGACCATATGGCCTTACAGAAGTGAGAACATTATTTATTAATTAACATTATGGAAACTTCCTAAAGTTTTTTTCGAGTGTTCTTACTCGGCAAGTAATATATAATATTGTAATTTGATTTTATTTTTTATTAGCTGTGGAAAGATTTTTGAGTAAGGATTGGTATAGGTATAAAGGTTTGAAAGATTTTGTTGATTTTGTTTTTAAGGCGGTTTGAAAATGTCTTTAGGAAATCTAGATTTGATTCTGTTTGGGGAGTTTGCTTGTTGTCCTAGTTGAAAATGGGCTGTACTTGGGCAGGATGGTAAGAGATTGAAAAATTTGGAGGATAAGTTGATCAGATGATCAGTGATTGATGGTAATTGGAGTTCATAATGAATTTGTTTATTGGGTATAAACCATGATGCGTTAATGAGTCTTCTGAGAAATTTGTTTTGGAAAGTTTGTAAAGCGTTTATATTACTGGGTGCAACGTTTATCCAGGCTGGACAGGCATATGTCAAGGTGGGTCTGATAATACTTTTGTAGAGGAGCAATTTAGTTTCAACTTTTAAAGTGGATGAGGAATTAATAAGTGGATATAATTTGACTGCTTTTGCTGTTGCTTTTTGTAATACTGCCTTAATGTGTTGCTTCCATGTTAAACGTCTATCTATTAGTACTCCCAGATATTTTGTGGGTGTGGAATTGTTTAACCAGGGGAGTTGTGAATTATTTATTTTTAAAGGTGGAGGGGTTTTTGGGTTTCGGAGGGTGAAAATCTTTGTTTGTGTTTTTGTGGGATTTATCTTGAGTCGCCATTTATGGAACCAGGTGGTGAGAGTGTGAAGGTGGGATTGAATATGGTCATATGCTAATAGAATGTTTTGATGAGATGAGAATAATGCTGTATCATCTGCATATAAGGTTATGTTAGAATCTGATGATGTGGGATGATCTGCTGTATAGATATTGAAAAGAATGGGAGCAAGTACAGATCCTTGAGGGACACCTGCAAGAATGCTGTGTGTGTTGGAAAGAATGTGGTTTACTTTGACCTGAAAAGTTCTATTTGTAAGATAACTATGAATAATTTTTTGAAGATAATCAGGAGTACCTAGTTGGTGAATTTTATAAAGTAAACCTTGATGCCAAATGCTGTCAAATGCTTTAGTTATGTCTAAAAAGACTGCTATTGTGTGCTCTTTTGAATGGAAACTATTTGCTATATGTTCGACTAGACGTAATAGAGGGTGATTTGTTGAATGATTTGGTTTGAAACCAAATTGTGTTTTTGGTATGGTGTCATTTGAGTTTAAGAAATGAACTAGGCGACTGAGAATTAATTTTTCAAAAATTTTAGCTATTGTTGGGAGCAGACTAATAGGCCTGTAATTTGAAGGGTCATTAGGATTAGTTTTTGGTTTATTGATTGGTAATATAATAGCGTGTTTCCAAGTTTGAGGGAAGCAGCCAATTCGGAGTGCAGCATTGAAGGTGGCTGTTATGGCTGCAATGCAGCTGAAGGGAAGTTGTTTAAGTGTTTGGTTTGAAATGTTGTCGTGTCCGGGTGATTTTTTGTTTTTCAGCTGTTTGATGATTTTTTGGGTTTCTACTGGGGAGATGAAATGAATAGGGTGTGGAACTGTGGCGTGTGATTGTTTCATAAATTCTGTTATTTCTGTATTGAATTGCTGGTTAATTATTGAATTCGGTTTGAATGTTTCAGAGAGGTGTTTAGCTATTATTTCGGCTTTTTGATGTTCTGGATAAATTAATACATTGTTTGAAATGAGAGGAGGAACATTGCTTTTCTCTTTAGTGAAGTATTTAATAGTTTGCCATTGCTGTCGAGAGTTTGGGTGGAGTTGTTGAAGATGCTGCTGGAATTTGACATGTTTGTGATTGGTAATCATGATTTTAATTTCTTTGGTAAGTTTGTTTAGTTTCTTTTTGTCGTGTGCGTTTCGGTTTAAAATCCATTTGCGTCTAATGGCCCGTTTGGTTTTAATGTGATTTATGATATAATATGGAAGTGTATCAGCATTTGGTTTGTTAGTTGTAATGTGAGGAGTAGTTGATTCGGAGTGAGCTTTTGTGATTATTTGAGTGATATTCATGATTGAGTTGTTGAGATCATCATTATTTTGTATACGAGTTGGAAAGATTATTTTTGAGCTAATTAACATTTTAAAATAGTTCCAATTGGTATAACCTTTTATTTTGGTGTTTTGATGGTGAATAGTGTCATTTGATATGTCAATGGTAATTTTAATAGGTAGGTGATCTGAGTCTAATTCTGCTATTACTATTTGTTGGATTGTTTGGTAGAAATTTTTAGTTATAACTAAATCGAGTATATCAGGGGGTACATTTGTATTGTTAGAAAAGAACGTAGGGGAACTTGGAGCATGAATATATATATTGTTGGTAAGACTGTATTTGAGTAGTCTTTTGCCATGGTAATTCGTTGAGTTACATCCCCAGGCTTGATTTTTGCAGTTGAGATCACCAAAAATTAAAGTTGAAGTGTTTGTAGAAAATATTTCATTTAGTTCATTAGTAGGAAATTTTTGGTTTGGTGGTCTGTAGGCGGCAATGATATTTATTGGTCCGTTATTGGTATTAATTTGGATTGCTACAGTTTCAAGGTTATTAGTTGTAGGTGAATGAATTTGTGAGTGTTTTAGTTTACTATTAATAGCTATTGCTGTCCCTCCAGAGGCAATTAGTCTGGACCTGTCACTTCTATATATTTTGTAGCCGTATAACTTTAGCTTTTCTTTTGGAACAAGATGAGTTTCACTGATGCAGGCAACGTGAATGTTATGATGGTGTAAGAAGTGGTGAAAGAGAGTATCCTGTTTTTTAATACCGTTAGCATTGAAGTTAAGAATAGTTAAACTCTTTGGATTATCCATTTTTGGATTGTTGGAATGGTAGGGTGATATTGCTAATAGGCAGGGGATATAAGTTAGAAGTAAATATTGAGGTTCTTAAATTTATTGATTTTATCGCTTTCGCGAAGGATTGTAGAACACGCAGAAAAATTTTAGGAAGTTTTGTAATTTTTCCAAATATAGAACATAAATTCTTCACTGTTATCATAGATCTATATTTAAGATAAGTGAACTTGTTGGAAAAAGAGGAAACTGTGTTGGAGTGATTAGAAAGTATGTTTATTGCGGTTGTATTATCCATGTTGATTGATTGACGTCAAAAGATTTTGAATTTGGGGCATTAGCGTTGACAGAACTTGGGTAACTACTTTTGTAATAATGTTAGTTAGTAAATTTTCTAGGTTACTTGTGTGGTTATTCCATTGATTAGTTGAGGCGTTAATTGGGGTGTAATTTGCAATATTTGGTCTAGTGGGAAGTGGAGGAAAATGTTGACTAAAGTTTGTGTGTGTAAAATCAGCATTGGTGGGAACCGAGTGATTAAATGTATTCATTTTAGGAGGTAGTTTATTATTTGTGTTTCGAGAGTTGTAATTTACGGTTTTGTTCAAGTTTTGGCATAATTTTTTGTATGTAGGACATCCTTTATAATTAGCTGTGTGGTTCTGAAAACAATTAACACATTTGGGAGTTGCTTCATTTTTGGGTAGTTTACATTCTGAGTAATGATGATTACCTATGCATCTGACGCATCTTGGGCTGAGCCCACAGTTAGCTTGTGAGTGGCCATAACGCTGACATTTTTTACATTGTATTGGACCCTGTGTATTAGTTCTAATATATACTTTAATTCTACAATAATATAGCTCACTAAGATTTAATATTTGTCTGGATTCTTCATTGTCAATAAGATCTACTGCCACTGTTTGCATAGGTGTTTTTTCTTTGTTGTAAAGTCTGGTGCACTTTAATACTGAAAAGTTTTTAGATTTGAGTTCGTTTTTAATATCTTCGTCTTTGAAGTACGTGGGAACATCCTTGAGAACAACTGCAAATTTTTTGACTGTAGGGTCCCTATAGGAGTGGAATTGTACATTGTTTTGATCACAGAAATGTCTGAAATCACGAAAGTCTTTAATTTCTTGGAAAAATATTTTAATATTGTTATTTTCAGATTTTGTGTGAAAGTTTCCTGAGGTAACACTTTTAATGTCATTGATAAGGCGGTTATAGTTTTCAACTCCGTGGATTATTATTGGTGGGATTTTATTTTTGTTGCTAGATTTTCATTTAGTTGAATATTGTTATTAACTGGTTCATTTGTTTGAAGTAGTTCATATCTGTTACTCACTGGTACGGCATAACCTACGTGTTCACTATCATGGTGCCTTTTAAGTCTTTTACGCTCTTCTGATTCAGTAGATTGGTAAGTACTTACATCTTTTGTGGAGTTGGAGTTGTTAATTTCATTAATGTTTACGTTTTGAGTTGCACTTGCAGGTTGTTGATGTTGCGGGAGCTGCGTTGGTTGGTAATGCGGCGGTAATGGCGTATAGCCATTTTGTGGCTGTTGAGGTTGTTGCTGCTGTAGTAGTAATTGTTGTTGTAGTTGCTGGTGGTGGATGAGTTCTTCCACATCCATATCGCGAGGGATTGCTTCATTCATAGCTTGAGAAACCAGAGAGCCGGTTTCTGCTAAGCTTACTTCGTGGGCACTTATATTTTCCATCACGAGATCACTTTCACAAAGTTGACACTGGTTTCACTATACACTCGGAAACGTTCACTTTTTCAGTTAAATTGGCCGTTTCATGCTGCAATGCAGCATTTTTGGCCGTGGGCCGCCCAGAACTGGTGCGGTTAATCACTGCGCGCGTCCTAGGTTACAACTGATAAGCTGATACTATAACTCAGACTGTGACTACTGAACGCGAAAGGTTAAGCGTGAGATAAAGTTTGCATTACAAGTAGTTTAAATTACGTTTGTATCCAGTTCCTTATTGTTGATCAAATAATCTCAAAGATAAGAATCAATATGAAACTTTTTTAACGAGAATGCCAATGACGTTACCTCTTGTGTTACGTGCTTGTCTGTAGATGGATGTTTGATTTGGCAGACGACGGATGGCGCAAGAAAATAATAGTTTGAAAATGCAATTGAATATTATTGGTCCAAAACATTTTCAAGATGGCATTGTTACATGACAATTTTCTAAGTCGGGCACATTTTAAATATCACACGTCAATTAAAATTGGATATTAAGAACATAAATATGTAATGTTTATTAACATTGTATTTTCTCCTTTTTCCAATAATTACAATCAACAAATCTTCACAGTCAAACAGTTTTCTAAACAAAATTTAAATAATTTAGACAGTCACTCAAAGTAATATTGTTTTTTTTTCTTAGTCAATTAAGGAACTCACGAAACGAGTAACTGGAGTTAATATGGAAACTGTGAAAAGGCGGATTAAGACATCCATACCAACAACAGCACCATCAGTGAACGTTGCATACACGGGCACAGTTTTATTTTTAAACCGAATCGATCACACGAACCTTTATGAAACGTTTAGTGTTTAGAGTAATGCAGTGCAACACGACAGACAAAAGACAGCTAACATTTTTAGGCCATTTAAATTAAAATCCTAGATACAAGTTTACATTCACACATTGTTTCACTGACGTTAAAAACCAAATTATTTTATTGCTCGGAAACAGTCAATATTTTGCTTAAATGGTCATAAAAATACTGTTATTCTCTCTTGATACACCTTTTGGACGCATATAAAACCATTCCAAACCCAAAGAAGAAATCATTTCGTAAATTCCTTTTCAATTATCTCTGAAGAATACAGTACTTAAAAGTTCATATGTAAGCAACTCTTTATCCTTCACTGCTGATAAAAAGCTCTTAAAAATTGATCAATGAAAATTCCAACCGATTTATTTTTGTTTCTACAATGTTTTTGTATAACTTATTCGCATATATTTTAGTGTTCCTCTTTCGTAATGCCTAACAAGTTACACGTTGTAAAAGTAAAAGAAAATAATATTAACGACATTACAAATTCACATTTAACAATGTATGCGTTTAGTTTACCGAAATTTTATGTTATTGTTTTAATTTGAAAATGTTCCTTTTGACATTCTCATCGTTTTTGTAATATTATTCGAAAAACAAATCCTGAGGCTATGTAAAACTAACAAAAAATTTATTTTGGAAACATCCATAATATTTTTAATAGAAGAAAAAGAATGAAAATATGTAAATGTGTCAATATTATGAAGTAATTACTTTTGTTTTACATACCAGAATTATAAGGATGTTGTAAGTGTATATCCCTCTTTTTAAAGAAAAACTAAATTATAATGCATAGTTTTTCTTCCATTAAAAATTTAACTTAATTTCACACACTTTGAAAATTTTGCATTTTTCAAGGGACAGATAACGGAACGGTTAACTCAATTGCCTGTAATGTTAATGTCAAATAATAAAATCAATACAAACAAACTGTAAAAGCTTTACAGATTTACTAGAAATGAAATAAAAAAATAAAATCAGAGAATTGTTAGTATGCTAACATAAATTACAGCGTTAGAAACATTTTAAACATAGAATAATTAAAACAAACTACATATTACTCCGTAGATTCACAAAACCGATAACGTTTCAAAATTAAAATTTTGTTTTAATTTTCAACTTTATCTTTTGGCTAATCACAACGTAAAGGTGAACAATGAACACAATAAACAGTAATGCGTCATCAGACATTGTGAAATTCGTTTGACGTGTCAACTATACATAAATAACAAACTTAACTGATACACTAACATTTTTCGTCTTCAGAAACTGAACAAATAATCATAGGGTTTCGTTAAAAAAACAAGTTAACCATTTTCTTGAAGTAAGGACCACTATCAAGAATGATATAGTTTATTTTCGTGCAATAAGAAAGGCATTTTGATGTAAATTATATTCACTATAACATTTGTAGTTACTGAATGTGTTGTTCTATTTTTAGTATTATAGAAACACGTATATTATTCGTTGTCAGTGTGTTAACCCTTGACAATAGACGATATTTTCAACGACGATAAAGAAGATCAAGAAGATCCAAGTAATCCAGATGGCATGAAGGAATGAGTGGTGTGTTATTATAAATTAGAAGCGGGTGGTTCACTGGTTTGTAAATCTGAAGCCGCCGGCAAAGCGGGGGTCAACTGCTGATCAGGAGATGCAAGAGGTAATTCTGGAGAGGAATGCGGCGCGTCCGGCGAATCAGGAGTAAGGGGAGAAGGGGGCGTATCGAAAGATGTGGCGCTGATGAAGAGAGATGCAGAAGAAGCCTCAAGAGAGGCCGATGGCACTGCGGGGCACGTCACAGGGCGAGGAACAGCAGGAGACAAAACAGGGGACGGGATCGGGCAGGAGGGCGAGGCTGGCAACGGGCCAGGAGACGTTTCGGCGAGTCCGTCACCACACATGGCGGACGCGCTAAGAATTTTAGTGTGTTCGTCCACGTTACCATCGGTTCCCTCGAAATCAGGACGAACGTCCTTGGGCAGCGGCGGGAGCTTGCCGATGGAAGCCGCAGGAAGCGGAGAGGAAATCGTGGTAGATTTGGGGAACGGCGCAGTAGTTATTATGGTGAGCTTGTTACGTTTGCTAGCAGCTGCGAGAGATGCGGCGGACGCAGACACCGAGTCGAGGAGGTCGCCAGCAGGTGGGACAGACGGCGACGCGAGAACCGCTCCAGCAGATGCGATAGACGCCGAGACGCAGATCGGACCGACAGATGCAGAGGCGCGCACCGGAGCTGTGGTTTCAGAGACGGGAACCGAGTCAGCAGCTGCAGAGTCGGGTGGTGGACCATCAGATTCAACGGAGGACGCGACCAACGGGGCACCAGATTCCGCCGCGGGGAGTGCGTCAGCACCAGAGGCAGGTTCGCAAGGCTCCTCAGGCATTTCGCCCGGGGGCGAGTCAGGGGCGGGCGCCGGCGCGAGGGGGGCGTGGTCGTCGAAGGCGCGCCGGCAGGCGTCGGAGGCGCACGCGTCGCGCGGCGTGCGGCCGAGCGCGCAGCGCGCAGCGGCGTCCGCGCCCGCGCGCAGCAGCTGGCGCACGGCGTGGGCGTGGCCGGCCTCGGCCGCCAGGTGCAGCGGCGTGCGGCCCGCGGCGTCGCGGGCGTCGCGGGCGCCGGCGTCCGCCAGGGCCAGCAGCGCGTGCAGCGCCGCCCGCCGCCCGGGCGCCGCCGCCGCCGTCGCCGCTGCCTCGTGCAGCGGCGTGCGGCCCGCGCCGTCTCGCGCCAGCAGGCTCGCCCCCGCCGCCGCCAGCGCGCGCGCCGCCGACGCGTTGTCGCACGCCGCCGCCCAGTGCAGCGCCGTAAGCCCGCGCGCGTCCTGCGCGCCCAGCCGGCGATACACGCTAGTCAAATACTCCTCCGTTTATTTTGGCCCATTTACACGTTGCTAGTAACTGGCAATATTTAAACGTCTTGTTGCATGTGACTGGCAAAACCTTCGCGCCAGCTACTGACGATGCCAACTGAACAAGAATATTTCGTTTACTGGCATGCTTACGCGCTCCCCACCACTGTTTCAAAGTGGCAACCTTTATTCTCTACAGTCCGCGACTGGCGCTGACCAACACTTGCACGGTGATCCGCGTATCAACGTAAGCTTATCGTTATAATTATTTATAAAAATTACCGGGAAGCAGAAGACTATCCAAATGTCGGAAAAACAAACTGCCAAGTTTGTCTGATTATTTACAGAATTGAAGTTTTGTGGGACTTTTTTTGATTAGAATATAAGAACGTCGAGGCCAGGGATGCGGAATTTCGGGCAATTGCAAGTGAAATAGGAAATTGACAACTTCGCCAAGGCAAATGAGAATAAGATATAAAGTTTACGGGATATTGGCTTCGCATACTGTTGTTTCCGCGCCGAACACTATCAGCAGCACATCGCAAAAAGGCTCTTAGCTCACACATAAGCTAAGAACAGAGAAAAAAATCTATCTTCTTGCATGCCATTACTAGCACTATCTAAACAGCTATTGCCAGTCGCACAGGCATCAGCGCTGTGTATATGCTCGCAAACCCGTAACTGGCACACCTCTATTAGCCAGCCGTAAGTAGTAAACCAGCCTTTGCATCTGTAGATTAACAATAGCTGCTTGTAAATGAGAATGGAGCATTTAAATAATGATTTGTAAATAGTTGAAAAATAAATATGTATTGTTTCCCTGTAAAACAATGTTTAATATTCAATTTAATTTTTCAAATGATATTGTTATTTTTGTAATTTGGAAATACCTAATATAGTAGGTTAGGTCGACTTTGACGACCGCACTTTCCTTTCTTTCGGAATCGACAATGTTTACATTGAAAGTGAATTATCGTCAAATAGTTTAGGGTTTTGGTGATACAAAATTTTAAGTAAGCTTAGTTTTAATTCCTAACAGAAGAGAAACAGTACTGACAATAGAATAAGATGCTCCTATCAACGAGCCAATAAATCCGGCTGTGTGATTTAACAGCAGCAGTTTTTTTTTCTCAATTGCCCCTCGTAATTCCCAGTGCGGTATGTTTTTTAAACTTCATCTGATTCCTCAAAAAACATTATTATGAATTGAATAAAAGAAAAAAGTACTTTGATCAAATAACTTTTTCAATAACTTTAAAAAATCCTACACCCGCGAAAGCTTTTCCATGAGAGCCTGTACAATTTTAAACTTTTATTCAAAAAATAGACCAGCAAGGGTCAGATTTTTTCATACCATTTTGACTAACAGATATTTTACTTTATTTTAAGTTGTTTTGCGGATACTTCAGCTCGGTTGCTATAAAAAACAAACATTCCCACACGCCCAATCCGCTCTGCGCCGATCCTTATACACCACGCCAAGCATTCGAATATGGGCTAACCCATCGCCACTAACAGGACCGTCGCAACGGATCGTATTGTCGTAAGGAGCCTGAGTATGACTTCATTATGGGCCGCACAGTACTGCGAGTTAAAAAATTGAATTTTAGTCATCAATATGAATGCGAAAGCGAAAAATACCCCTTGTTTTAATATTTCAGAGTTTGCACTTTACGTGTAATGGATCAATGCGGGCATGTCACACGAAAAGAATCGAAAATCAGGACTACAATGTGCTGACCTGGAGGTTCATTATGGCCCGCACAGTACTGCGAGTTCAAAAATTGAATTTTAGCCATCAATATGAATGCGAAAGCGAAAAATACCCCTTGTTTTAATATTTCAGAGTTTGCACTTCTGCGTTAAAACATATTCATACAAACTACAAATGTGCCGTGTAAAAACGCCCTTAAAGGCGGAGCTTGTTTTTTGCTACCTAGGGAAAAACTGTAAGCGTGGGAAGAACTAGTATGGCTTTCTCTATCGGGAGGGTTTCAGTATGCTGTGATTAGTCGTGGCGCAATTATTTTTAATGTTTTTTTTATTAAAGCGTTTCGAGATATTCATCAAATTAATTTCCATAGTGTTTAAAGTATATCCATGCTATATATGCATATGCATTTACAATAATTCAAGCTTCTTTATTATCACAGGTAATACCACGAGTGCTTTGGAAATTGTCGATGTTTTTTATAAAATTTATCTGAGAATTTCCAAAGCATGAGTAGTATTTCAGTAGTAGAATTTCCAAAGTATAAGTAGTTGATTTTTAATAGGACTAGTCCGCTAATAAAATTACGTTCCACAGAGTTCCAAAATTCGCCAAATATTGAAAGTAACTGAAAGCATGTTAAGGCCAAAGATATTATTTTATAGTAAATATGCGGGTTATTGCATATCTACAGCGCGATAGATGTTTGATATGCAACATCAAGGTGGTATGCAATATATACCACCTTCTAAGATAGAGGAGTCGCAACTTATTATTGGTCAGTAGGGAGAGAGAGAGAGTAAAGAAATCGGATTGAAAAAGCAATAAATATTTTAGATACTTCGCCCTCATTGAGGCATTTTATATGTTTAATCAAACACTACTGGTTTGAATTCCTAGTGTAATAGTCAACATAATCTATCACAATTAGCGCAGCGAATAGTCAAATATAAATCAAAATTAAGTTCATTGGATTTTAAAAATATATAGTTAATTTAGAACTAATAGTTCGTTGGAAACTTGGTACGATATTCCTATCGTAACATCATATTATAACACTCCTCTGGTTTTCAAACACTGCCTAATGGCCTTGGTTAATGATTCTCGTTTAATAAATGAGTAATTCCAGATCACAATATTGTTATTATAACACAGGCACAAAATAAAAAAGACTTGACACATGCTTCTCCACGTATGTCCACGCGCTGAATGCCAATCCGAAGCCAGAAATGCACCACCACCTTCCAGTTTTTTTTAAACAGCGAAATAACAACCCTAAATTGTAAATTTCAAGGTGGGTTTTCGTGATTTACGAAAAATTAGAGGGTGATGGCGCAATGCTGGCTTCGCATTCGAATTCAGCGCGTCAGCATACATACAGAAACTTGCGTCAAGTCTATGAGTCTGACAACAACTCCGAAAACAAAAGAATACAATTTTCCGCGATTTAAAATAATCTGGAGGGTGGTGGCGCAATTCTGGCTTCCGACTTGGATTTGGCACGTCAACATACTACATAGAAAAACATGTGTTAAGTCTTTGGGTCTGACATTCTGTTTTCCTGTGCCAGTGTAATTCATGCGTCTTTACTATCAATATAATCTGTCACTACTAGCAGAACGAATAGTCCAATATAAACCAAAATTATGTTCTTTGGATATTTAAAAAAATATAGTTAATTAGAAATTATAGTTTGTAGCAAACTTAGTACGATATTCGTACTGCGCGTGCGCAGAAGCACAAAAGTAATGCTGAACTTCAACTGTGCATGCGCAGAAGATCGATAGTGCTTGAACGTTCGAGGGTGCACAAACTCCCTAATATTCTGCTGGTTTTAAAACTGTGCCTACAGGCCTCGTTCGTTAGATCTCCCATCTGGTATTCATGCCACTCATTTCGTACATTACTTCACACGCTACGGGCCACCCGGTTGCCTCGTAACTAGGGCTGTGATTTATATGCATTTGCATATTTTTTTCTGTTAACTAAAACATCCCGTTTCAACAAATTATATACGTTTTGAGGCATTAAGAATCACATGTAAGCTACTTTTATTTTACCTATTTTTCGCATGTATCGCCATAATTGCATATTTTTGCATATTTGGGCCATATTTGCATTTTTTGTTGCATATTCACCCCTCATCCGCGAAAAGAAGTCCAACAATTACAGTTCCGTCAGGGGGTATGCAGTTCTTGCAGTTCTCTCGCCACGTGCTATGTGGTCACTAGATTTGATTATAATTGAGAAAAAGTCATTTTTGTTGCAATACCTATATTTTTTATTTTGTGAAATGTACATTTACTGCATCTCCCATTATTTTCCTAAGAAATGAGTGTTTTTCAAAATTAAGCCTTTGACTTAATGTTTGTCACTTGTAACAATTAATATGATTTCTGTATTTTTTTGCTGTAAACATATTTTCCACATTAAACTTTTTATTTATTTTGACACCTACATATTACATTACACTATTTCGCATAATGTCCTTTTTTAATTGCATGAATTACCAAATATATTTACGTATATACGTGCATATTTCGCTGTTGGTTGGTTGATAAGTGATTCTGGGCGCGCCAACAGCTTAGATCATTATTCCCGTAAGTATAGTGCATATTTTCTTCGGGAGATGACGGTTACCTTCTCCCTGCTGGATGGCGAGATCTGGCGCCGACCTACCGTCGACTAACGGGGTTTCCCCCTAACCAGGACTCGCCCCAGCCGGGACAAGCTCTAAGCTCCCGACCGGTCTCCCAGAATATGTGGTAGAGTAGTGCATGTTGGTGCAAGTGTATGTGTAAAGGGAGATGATAGGACAAGGAAGAGGAAGGACAGATCGCGCGCGGTCCGTGGCCCGTTTGGTAGGGTACTGCTCCGGCATTCGTCTGGTGTTGATCGGAGAAACCACGGAAAACTATCGATCAATGCAGCCGGCCTCTAGAATTCTCCTCCAGACAGCAGCTGAATTCGACCTAGCTGAAAAGCTAGTGTCGAAAATCCTGCCGCCCGCCGTGGGGAGTGGGAACCTAGGACCTCCCGGTTAGAGGCGCTGCAGTGACATCAGTTGATGCACTGAGCTACCGCTCCCTGTATATTTTTATCGCATATAAACGACAGCCCTACTTCCAACGCTTGGGGCTGCGGCTGACCTGGAGGTGGACGTCGGCGCCGTGGCGGAGCAGCGCGCGCAGGGCCTCGCTCCGTCTGCCCCCGGCGGCAGAGGCGGCGGCCGCGGCGGCGGCGCAGTGCAGCGGCGAGCAGCCCTCCTCGTCGCGGGCGTCCTTGGCCGCGCCCGCCGCCAGCAGCGCCGACACCGCCTGCGCCTGCCCACAAGCGACACTTGGCAACGCGCGCTTTCGGCAAAGTTTTCACGGGCGATTTAACCCGCCTCCTTCATCGGCACATAGGCCAGCATGCACGACATTCCGCCCGTGGGCTGCCAAAGTATCACAACTCAAAAAATACGAATTTTGGATTAATGCACGCACCAGAGTTGCAGTTTGGTCTACTTTCCAGCAACAATAGCAGCATTATTCCAGCAACAAATCGCAGTCGAGTGAATGCAAGAATGATGCATTTCAATACAAGGTGAAAACTCCAAACTAATTTATCTCATTACCTGATTTATTGAGTTGCGACACTACTGCAGTCCACGACGATTTATTTTGTTCATTTTATTGGGAACGTGTTGCAAACTCTAGATTGAATAAAAGATGGAAACCTAAGATAACAATAGACTTAAGCTGTTCTTCCATATATTTTATTTTTTATATATTTGTGTTTACCGTGTAGTTCTGGAGTCAATTTTAGGCTCGTGACACGGCGTTCATGTTTAGTATGGACTTAAAAACAAAAAGAAAATTAATATAATATATAGGCATATTTTTTAGAAGAAAATAGTACGTCAGTTTAACTGGATTGAAAACGAGTTTTCAGGGTACGTCTCTTACTCGTTACTCATTATCATTTAGTCCAGTTCAAAATGCATCCCTACTATATATACAACAGAAGAAACATCAAACTTAAAACTCATGAGATAACGTAACGTAACGAATTATAAAGATTGACTGATATAATTCAGATGATTTCACTGTATATCTAAGAACTTTTATACAAATTTAAAGGAGTCAAATAACAACCTAATGATAAATTTATTAGCTCTCTATGAGCCCAATCCCGTGGGTAATTGCACGCCTGTTTACTGGTTTCAGATATGCTGCAGTAGGTAGCCACGAAATAGAAAAAGTATCAAACCGGCAAGAAAGAGAATATTGCCCCTAGTGCGCGTAATGGCTAACATCTAAAATCTTTCAAGTGTTTAACTTGTTCCGGATCAGGTTGCGGATGGCTTCTCAGCAGGGAGAGTGCCCACATTACGCAAAACTTCCCCAAGGAACTACGCTGCATCGCCGCACAAGGTCACTCATCTGTAGACATCGGCTGTTTAGGCACTAAAAAATCGTCTTTTAGGCGCCTAAAAAGGCACTGAAAATGTCAAAAATAAGGAGAAAAAAGGCACTGTCATAAGTTACATGCACAATCAAATGAAAAGTTGTAATTTTTGTCTATATTATTTTGTAAACTGAAATGCACAAATCAAGTTCGTACATTTTAATGTATAACTAGATTTACATATTTACAACTCTTTGTTTTTTATTATTCATAGTTTGCATTAATCAGTAATATTTGCATATTACCAGTAAGTTTTCAAGGATCACAATTTCAAATTTTCGACGACAGGGAGACCAAATCAGATTGAATGCGGAGAAGGACATCTGAACGATGTGACTGGCATATATTTTAGAAGTCCAACAGTAGCAACACTGAAACCTTCCGGGAATTTATATTTATTTCCACTTAAAATTTCGATGCCCTCGGGGTATTGTCAATCGACCATGTTCTCAAATCATGACTGGTATTTATGAAATAGGGAAATGGAGAAAAATCAGTTGGTATACTGTCAGGAATTATCCTGTATTTTAAAATACCAAGACGTGAATTGAAGGTTTCGTAATGAATGGTCATGTTGGACCATCGCCAATTTTCCGATATCTTAACATTGTGTATAAAAATAATAAATAAAGAAGCAAAAAAGTCCTAAAAAATGTATTTATGCAAATAAAGGCATTTATGCTAAAACAAGCAAAAATAAGCATTAGAAAACTTCGTCATATGTCATTATTTGTCATGATTCGTGCACATATATTATCAGCCTTTAAATAAGTTCACTAGAATAAAATAGGCATTTCCCTAAACATCCGATGTCTACTCATCTGCTTTTGCACTGCCGATTGAAATCTCTCAGTACCACAGCAAGGAATTCAATTTTTTTTAAAATACGTCATTTTTATAAGAAAGTTCAGTTAATAGTTTGACAAAAAAGAACCCGTACCAACATATTAAATTAATTTTAAGGTAAATGCACCAATGTTTGTTAGTGAACTCCTTATACCATCGTATCAACATATTTAACCATCGATTATACACTATTATTATTAATATTATTATTATTATTATTATTATTATTATTATTATTATTATTATTATTATTATTATTATTATTATTATTATTATTATTGTTGTTGTTGTTGTTTTCTTGAATTGACCACCTTACTGTGAAATGCTCATCTCTTTCTGTATTCGCTTGAAGTATAAATTAATACTCTGTTAATAATTCAGATATCAAAAGAATAATATTAATTCAATTATGATGTCGCCGCATTCTTACGTTTCTAGACTTCTTATTGCTTGATGTCAGTGAGCGTGACCTTACTTGTGCTCACAGATACTATATTTCTACGTCTCCTTCTGTGACCTCGCTTTCACAGGTAAACAGTGCAAACAGTTAAGCGCATCTCGAAGTGAAGGCGAAGTGATCCCGAAGTGAGACCGAAGCCGAAGAAGTGACAATTATATTATTTGTATATTAATATGAATAGTTAAGAAGATCAATGTAAGAAACAATACAATTAAGTGTAGTTTACTGAAAACGCTTAATTACGGCAGCAATTAGTTATTAAATAGTACCATCCAACTTCCATTCAGTATATAAAACAAAATTCGAATGATATTTTTTCTTTCCCCTCTTCCCATTTTGGGTGAGTCATTTGCCCGCGCTGCTTCTCCGACCTTGAGCCATCAACCGGGGCTTCACACCGCACCGCCCGTCCGCGAATGAGGTTATAGTTCCTTGATACCGCGCATCCACCAATTTATATCTGTTAGGAGAGTTCAAATTCTGCGATACAGTACGTGTTGGAAGCGCCAATTCCTCCAAAATCTGTATTAAAAAGCTCGAAAATCTTCGTCATGCCAGCAGGCGTTACGATTTCTCAACCACTGAATTCTGCCTGGCAGGGCTATCGGGTGGGAAGATATTAAAGGGAGGCGATTGCGCTATTCTCTATACATAGGGCCACTCAGAGAGGTGGAGGTGATGATGATGGTAGTTGTGGTGGTGGTAATGATGATGATGATGGTGGTGGTGATAGTTGTGATGGTGATGGTAGTTATCGTGATGGTGGTGGTGGTGGTAGTTTCTATGGTGGTGGTAGTGGTAGTGGTATTTATGGTGGTAGTTGTGGTAGTAGTTATGGTGAAGATGGTGGTAGTTATGGTGATGGTGGTGGTAGTTATGGTGATGGTCGTGGTGGTGGTAGTTTAGGTGGTGGTGGTGGTGGTGGTAGTTTACGGTGGTGGTGGTGGTGGTAGTTTACGGTGGTGGTGGTGGTGGTAGTTTACGGTGGTGGTGGTGGTGGTGGTAGTTTACGGTGGTGGTGGTGGTGGTAGTTTACGGTGGTGGTGGTGGTGGTGGTGGTAGTTATGATGGTGGTGGTAGTTATGATGGTGGTGGTAGTGGTAGTTATGGAGATGGTGGTAGTGGTAGTTATGGAGATGGTGGTAGTGGTAGTTATGGAGATGGTGGTAGTGGTAGTTATGGAGATGGTGGTAGTGGTAGTTATGGAGATGGTGGTAGTGGTAGTTATGGAGATGGTGGTAGTTATGGTAATGGGAGTTATGGTGATGGTGGAAGTTATGGTAGTAGTTATGGTGGTGGAAGTTATGGTAGTAGTTATGGAGGTGGAAGGTGTGGTGGTGGTGGTGGTGATGGTGATGATGGTGGTGATGACGGTATTGGTGATGGTGGTGGTGGTAGTGGTAGTGGTAGTGGTAGTGGTAGTGGTAGTGGTAGTGGTAGTGGTAGTGGTAGTGGTAGTGGTAGTGGTGGTGGTGGTGGTGGTGGTAGTGGTGGTGATGGTGGTGATGGTGGTGGTGATGGTGGTGGTGGTG
>BLKR01000876.1:140000-332189 GCA_011170035.1 Teleogryllus occipitalis | reverse complement strand
GGTAGTTATGGTGATGGTGGTAGTTATGGTGATGGTGGTAGTTATGGTGATGGTGGTAGTTATGGTGATGGTGGTAGTTATGGTGATGGTGGTAGTTATGGTGATGGTGGTAGTTATGGTGATGGTGGTAGTTATGGTGATGGTGGTAGTTATGGTGATGGTGGTAGTTATGGTGATGGTGGTGGTGGTAGTGGTAGTGATGGTGGTGGTGGTGGCTCACCTTGTCGCCGGCGGCGGCCGCGTGCAGCGGCGTCTGCTGGCCCTCGGCGGGGGCGTCGCGGTCGGCGCCGGCGCGCAGCAACGCTCGCAGCGCGCGCGTGCGCCCGCCGGCCGCCGCCAGCAGCAGCGGCGTCGCGGCGCGGGCGTCGCGGGCCTCCAGGTCGGCGCCCGCCGCCGCCAGCGCCGACACGCACGCCGCGGCCGCCGCATCGTCCGCCGTCGCCGCCGCCGTCGCCGCCGCGTGCAGCGCGGTGCGGCCGCGCGCGTCCGTCGCCTGCCGCCACCACACCAGACTCGCTCAACTTACCCTCCAAGTGCGCTTGCAGCGCCCCTGCAGCACGTAGCAAGAAGTCCAGCTCCACAACACACTGAACAACAAGTTCATGCACATCTTTTGCAACAGTGAAAACGCCCGTCCATTTTGTGTGTTGCAACTCATTATTACCAATGCAGTAACTAATCACCTAGTGGTGTAACAATCGCACATACTTTCTCGTGACGACTACCAAATATTATTATATTGCATCTTTTTTCTTACCATCACTCGCAAAATGTAAATAATACACCTAAAAATTATGTAAAAAATTATTTATATTTTGAAAAATGTACGTATCATTAATTATTAAAGATCTAATTTTCGATAGATTTATCTATACACAAAAATTCATCTTCAATAAAGTAGTTGTAAGAGGGATTCCAAAACTGTTTAACTGTGGTAATTTTCGACAATTCAGAGATTTATATGTACACTGGGTCTGCACCGGTTTTAGAAACATATTCATGTAATAGAACAACAATTTTGTTTAAAAATATTAAAATTTCTATCTCTTCAGTAGTAAAGGCATTGGTCGTATTTAATGTATCATGATCTTAAGTTCACCCTAAATATTCTGTTCACGTAAAGCCAGAGTTATTACGCTCTATATGCACATGGTACTAAACGGAACACACGCAATCCTGGCCCGCAGAGAGATCTCACGATCTCCCGGTCAAAGATTGATTACGTTTGTTACGCTCGTTTGGTGGAACAAGATACCGTGAAACAGGTCGCAGCCCTGACGCCACAATACAGCATGGCCTTCAACTTTAGTGTTACTTTCAGCTCAAAAGTTCTATTTAAAGTTGGCTTACATTCGTCATTGGAGTTTGAAGTTATTTTACATCCTGAAAAATGGATACTTTTAGTACCGTTCAGAAGGAAACGTAAGATTTAAGGATACGCGACTTGAATAATAAACAAATAAATACCGTATTTACGCGAATGTAATGCATCATCGAATATAATGCGCTCCACGTTTTGAGTCCTTCATTTGGTAAAAAGAAGTGTACAGCAGATTCCCATAAATACGGTAATTAATTATGCTCCAAAGGCGTTATAAGGGTTCTGTTAAATGATTAGAGCAGCGACAAAAACTCTCGAGGGCCTTTGGCCACGGACACTTTGTTGCCCGAGATCATCAGAATGGGTTACCGCCCGTGTTACATACACGATTTTATTTTTTACCTAATTTTAATGGTTCCGATTTCCTTAATGAACTAGATATTACCTTGAGTCGGCTTTTCATGTTTCCTTTCCATATTTTCTTCTCATAATTGCCTTCATTAGAGGATATGAAGCATCATTCCACTGTCGTAACCACGATCCTCTCTATCCAGCTAAGTTCTGCAGTGTACATCGCAGGCAATAAGAAGCTGTTAAGGCGGCTCCACATATTCGGCATTCGCCATGCAGCGAGCTGCTGCTCGCCCAATCCCGAGCAGCTGACGTGTTCCGCGTATGTTCGGTCCCTTTGATGTGTCAAAAAGACCGACAAGCGGTGGGTAGGGCGAGCACCGAACGTTCGTCACTCGACAAATAGCAAGCCACTCATCCGCACCACTCGGGATTCGGCGAGCGGTTGCTCGCTGTTCGCGGAATACCGAATGTGTGGAGCCACCTTTAGGCTGTATCGAAAAATTAAAATTAAATGGCTTAGAAAAAAAAACTATTCGTGTCACAACAGCACATACTTACTCCCATTATTTAAAAATTTGCAGTTTTCGAAAATGCAGAGAGTTCAACAAAAATGAGATCCATTTCATTGTGAAGCCGCTTTAACGCATGAGCCAAACGTCCGTCTGTGCGTGCGCACCTGCGCGAGCGGGAGGTCGGCGTCCTTGGCGGCGCGCAGCAGCGCGGCCAGCACCTCCGCGCGGCCGGCGCGCGCCGCCACGTGCGCGGGGGTGGCCCCGTCGGCGTCGCGCGCCGCGGGCGAGGCCCCCGCCTCCAGCAGCGCCGCCACCGCCCCCGCGCCCGCCGCCACCGCCGCCGCCCGGTGCAGGGGCGTGCGCCCGCGCGCGTCGCCCGCCTCCAGCGACGCCCCCGCCGCCGCCAGCGCGCGCACCGCCGCCGCCGCCTGCCACGGAGGCGGGTTGCAACGAAAAGAGAACTACTGGTGCTAAAACAGCACGTAATTTCTCGCAAAATTGCACGATAAGTACTCAACTTTTTTTTTTGAAAAATAATACGTGACATTATTTCAAAATAGCTTTAGAAACAAATTCCATTAAACGAAAAATCTCTTTTTAATATTTTAGTTGTAGGAAGACTCCGAAAAAATTTTACAGTTTTGCAATTTTCGAAATATTAGTTTTCAATTCAAATTTGGTTCATACCTGCACCGTTCTCTTAAACGTCCTTCACACC
Organism: Teleogryllus occipitalis; assembly: GCA_011170035.1. NCBI lineage: Eukaryota > Metazoa > Arthropoda > Insecta > Orthoptera > Gryllidae > Teleogryllus > Teleogryllus occipitalis. Next base: position 329,284 of record BLKR01000876.1, on the reverse strand, counting down.
ACCCAACATCAAAATTTAATAAAAAATTATGGAGCCATTTTTTTAAAAATTTACAAAATATCTTAGGGATTTCGTTTAAAACCCCCCAAAATTAAAATATCAGTTTCAAATTAAATGGACGGCGACATCAGCCAGATCGATTGGGGAATATCAATTTTGGAGAAAATGGGTTGAACGGTTTAGCCGCTTGTGTTATTTACCGCCGCACGGTGGTTTGAAAGGCGAAAAAAGCGGACAAAAATCAATTTTTCAAAATTGTCTGATTTGCTTCATTGAAGCACATATGAACAGAAAAATGTCCAATGCTTTATGTATTATACTATATTTTGATATTTTCTTGCCCATTGTTGTGTACAACGCGCGCAAAAATGAGAGATTTATAAGAACCCGGCCGGTCATAAATTCATCCCATTTTGGAATGCACATTTCTCGGTTACTATTAAAGTTATGAAATTAGTTTTTTCCCTAGTAACTCTTTAATACTTTATAAGTACATTTCTTACAAAAAACATATTTTTCACTTTCACATTAGTTGTAAATAAATTATTGAAATCATGCCTACTAGAAGTAACATTACATTTGCGTTTCTTGACTTACAAAAAAATGTACGCGTATGTATGTCATGAAACTTGCAGTAATAATACAAGAAACATCAGGGAACACGTTCGTGAAGGTTTTATTTGCAACTATTTGCAACTCTAGAAACGAGAAGAAAGATAACGTTCTTCTGCGCGGCCGGCCGCGCGCTCTGACGAGAAACAGAAGCCAGAGGCGAGGGCTGCTTTGACACGTTCGACCTAGGGCCACACTGGGATATTACGGAACCAGGGAACTCTTGCAGTGTTTATAATATAATGTTATAATCTAAACATCACCACGTGTTCGAATGAGAGGGCGATTGGGTTTCTGGCGTGGGCAAGAGCGTAGGTCGCCGCGCTTTTTGGGTTCGATTGAAACAAGCACACGATAGATCGAAAACGAACAAGATATCCGGTAAAGATATCGAACGGTATCAATGAAAGGTCTGTGGGACTAATCTGGTCGAGTTCTTCCCTAGTGCTGCATGTGCAGTATGAGATGTGAAAATGAATTTTTCAGTGAATCGCAGTAAGATACTTCACAAAACTAGAGATAATAAATGAGATTGTGGCGCAAAACAAGAACAGTTTGTGCTAGCAAATTTCATAAACAAATTTGACTTAATCCTAGAAAAACGAAGGGGACACTCAAGGATCCCATCACCTTGATGTAAACTTTTAGATCACTTCATTCACGTGTTCTACATTGAGAATTAATGTAAATGTTGAGGCAGTTTCACTCTTCATTTTCCATGACAATGACAGAAGATATATTTTCTTTCCTCATACAAAAAGCTGCCGCAACAATTACATTAATTCTCAATAATGTAGAACACATGAATTTTTTTAATCTGCATTTTTCTAGTGCGGGTTTGGTACCCCTTTTGCAAAAGACCTAGTTTTTCCATTGTGCATGTGCACTGGGTGTATTTTATTTCCCCCTTTCATGTATGTAGGAACATCTTGTGTTGGCTATGATTTTTTGCGTTGGCTGTGTTGTCAACTTTCATACATTTGTAGTAAACACGTCCCTGAACAGAATTGACGGTGGGAGTGAGACTATTTTTCAGTCGTTTATTCACTCAAGATGTCAGGAAGGTTGGCCGAATCGGAAATAGAAAAATTACTGAAGGCTTAGTCATTACTTGAAGTGAGTGAAGATGAAGATATTTTAGAAGTATTTGCAGTTGAAGAGGATACAGAATACAATCAAGTTACAGTGAATAGTACAGTAAATAATTCTTTCACTGAAATGATTGCTAAGTTCGGAAGAAAATATCAGTTTCGCTGAAGCACTCCTGAAACACACATTGCCAACATTGTTAAAGTTTCTTCTGAGGTTACTCCTGGGGGTAAAAATCGTTGCAAAAAGCGTTCAAAAAGTAATTTTTATCAAGAATTCAGATAATTGTGACACATACAAATGAAGCTGTGCGAAGGAATATTCAAAGGAGAATGAAATCGAGGTTTATGTCTTCATTAATGTAGTACTACTTATGGGTGTACATTGTTACATTGTTACAAGTATTACATTACAGGTTTACATTGTATCAAGACAACAATGTTTAAGTGCATTATTTGTGGTCAGATTTGCTTGGGAAAGCAATACGCAGAGTCACTATTTGTAGAACAGAATTTTAGTCTTAGATTTGACCGACCATTGAAAAGATTACAAGTTGGCACCGTTTTGGAATGTGTTCGATAGCTAAGCGCTTCACGTCCCAAGCACTTCCGTCCTAAATTTTACAATAATATGAATGAAATGTTGTGTCTGTTCAGAAGACAATTTCCATTCAATGTTTTCATGAAAATATAACCGAAGAAAAAACGAGGAGACGAACTGCAGAGGAAGAGTCAGACAACCCTGAAGAAGCCGACACTACTGACACTAAAGATGCATAATCTTTTGCAGTAAGAAGTGTGAACCACTTTAAAAGCAAATTAACTTCAAATAAACATTGAAAATAGAGTTCTAGATTAAAATCATTTCATTTTATTGCGTAAAACTATTTTTGTCCGCTTTTTTGCCAATCCATCCATAGTGCGACGGACGGACATTTTGCCGTCATTCGATTTTTCGGTATCAAGAACCCACAAAACATGGATTCTAGCTACACCATCTATCACAGGATTTGTTTTGTAAATCTAGAATCTGGATTTATCTACTTTTTCGTTACAGGGCCCTGCAATAAGAGTTTTTCTGCCGATAATTTGCCGTTTTTTGTGCAGCATTATATAACTTTCTGACTACTGCGTAAGTGGTAGCGAGAAAGTAAAAAGACGAACAAAGAACACTTCTAAGAACATTTTCAAACTAAATACGATTTTATAAAACTATAATATACTCAAAGAAGCTATGTCAAATAGTTATAAGTTGGATATAGTTAGTTCATTAGTCGTTGCGTCTTTTACGCAACTCGTCTCTTTAGCCATTTTTGGGCATTGAGCGTATGTACTTTGGAGTAATCCTCCGTTACGTTATTTGTCGTTTGTCTTGTAGCGCCACAGTCAGTCGATGCTTTTCATCCCTTTGGCCCGGGGCTCGGTCCCAATAATAACCGGGGCTCCCAGACGGCTACCAGGGAATCCCTGACGACTCGATAACTTCCGTGTCTTCATGAAGCTTAGTTAAGCATTTCGGCTAACTACGCCGTCTTTTTAAAGTAAACCCGTCCTCCAAACAGTATAAGCCCAACCGTCTGTAGCATTACATTTTCAAAGAGGACAATGAAAATATTTTCTTTTGTGATTTTGTTGTGAGTACGTATCCTGAGTTTTCTAAACTATGAACGGTGAATACGAAAAATGAGAGCAAATTTGTGATTAAATGTTTGATTTTTGTAGCTTTATTTCAGAAAAAAATTATCAACTTCCTTAATATTTTTGTAATCAAAGGTCCATGAATGAAGTAGGCGTTCAGAAAGTTTTAAAGCATTTGTGCGTTGATTTTTACTTTCTCGACGATATTTATATATTCGATATATGATTGCAATCGTGCACCAGAAATCGGCGATATCTGAGAGAAAAACTCTTATTGCCGGGCCCTGGCAACGCAAACGTAGAGAAATCTTGTTCCTATATGTAGAAAAAAAATATTTTGTAACACTGTAATCAAAATCCTTTTCTTTGTGGACCCTTCATATTGAAAAAAAATACGATAGATAGCTAAATGCCCTGTCCGTCCATCTGTAGTCGAAACTAGCACCAAACACTGTTTTCCTTACTTGTTTTACTTACTTAGTTTACTTCCTTTCCTTAAGTGTTTTACTTAGTGCGAAATTGAAATGAGTTTTACAAGTGTTAATATAGACAGAAATTGCGGTAATATAGTTTTACGTAATCGTTGCTCATGCATGAAAGTACGTGCTATTGTAGCACCACTAGTTTTCAATAAAAATATTGCTGGAAAAGTATCTTGTGATTGTCATACAAAATAAATACAAACTATTGATACAAATATAAGTTAACTATTGTAAAAATATTATTTCGAATATATTTATAGGGTATTTGAACTAAAATTGCGCCGTCTTCATTAAAAACTTTCTGTAATCACTCTAGTGTATCCCGTTTGTCCGTTCAGGCCAGTAGATACTTTTTTGACAGTTGAGCATCGTCCAAGACCGAATGGTTCTGCGAAATGTATTCTTCCCCCAACCAGATGAACCGAGAGCCAGCTATTAATGCCTCGAAGTGTCAGTTCAGTGCGAGCAGGTTGTCTTTATGGATAGTTTTCACGAATGATTTACCTCGTTGCGATATCGTACTAAAAAATTGATGAATTGATACGATGTCGAAAATCAGTTGAAAATACGAATGCGTATGAAAAAAGTCATCAAACGGATGGAAATGAACAGGCCATAAAATCTTGAATTTCAAAGATTGGGAGTTGTTGATTTCCACCAAGCTTTTAATTAAACTCATAGTGGTCCAATTTTAACCATAGAACTACGTACGTAAACAATGTTTCCTAAAAATGAAATATGTAAGGGAACTCTTTCTGCATTCTTCCTACATAAATACACTTATTGCATGAGAACATTCTCCAGTTGGCGGAATGACCAAAATAATTAGGGAGTGCAACTTCTCCCTCATTTCTTAGCCATGTTTTGAAATTAATGCGAATCTTTTGAATGTTATTTACTGCGCATGCCTTCCAATTGGGTGTGGCATCAGTGAGTACAAAAAACCGCTCTCACGCCTTGTTTCGACATTGGTTTTGCATTTTATTTAAATTTGACTCCTAACCCCTAATAAACAGTATTATGCTGTACTTAATACAAATCCAAGGTAAGCTGGAGCATTTTCAAGTGTCGCGCTCTCAACAGAGTTTTATTTCTCTTCATAATCCGCAAACCTGAGTCAGAGAGGAAAAAAACACGCAGAGTCGTATTTTACATTAAAAATAAAGTACTTCTCAGCGTATCTTCAGTGCGAACAGGTAGCAGCTGAGCAGAGAATATTTTCCGTCAAGAGTTGATAGTCCTCCGTTTATTGAATTAAAGACAATATTTGCCGGCTATGTAATGTGTATTCAAGGAGTATTTCTTGAAAACACACACTCGTGCGCATTAAACGTGTAGGTTCAACTGACACGAGTCACGTAATTTCGTAAGAACACGTCGATATAATGCCAACACAGGTGACATCTAATATCGTTCCTGAAATAGTGTTTGCAGAGTCTAACGCTTGCGTGTGCAGACAACACAACTGTTCTATTTCAAGAATCGAAATTGCTGGTTGCTTTACGATACGCGAGTGGACAATCCCAATTTCATCTTTCTTGCTCTCCCAAAACTCAAACGACTATTAGCGTTTTGATATACTTTGATTATGAAACGATTATTAGTGCTTTGGTATACCCTTCACCCTCGCTGTCTTGTTTGGACCGAGGCCCCCAGTCGCCTCAGAATCGGTATGTCAGTTTGCTCATCTAAATTTATCTATTCACTTATCTTTTTGCCTACATTATTTGTATTTCATTTATTTTTCTTCACTTTAGAACAGTACATCTGTAATTAGTACTCTCAAAATTATGTTTATACGTTCACATTTTATATTCCTATTTTCTATTTCACTTAAATTCTAGTTTTATTCATAATTATATCCTATATTTGACTCTCAAATGTAATTTAATATATTATTATTATTATTATTATTATTATTATTATTATTATTATGGCCGCAATGCGGCCGAAAAAGCTTTTTGCTGAAATAAACAAATACGACAAAACAACACCTCAATTTCACTTCGATATTAGCGTTTTCCATTCGCCGCACTGGTGAGCACCCAGGACGCACTCAGGGCAGCTTTCGTGCTCAATTCGACCGCCAGGGCGCACCAGTGCCAAGAAGCACATGTTTAATTCGCACAATTACACGGAACCAAGGCGCACTCGGGGCGCCCTAACCTACACTGAGGAGCTCAACAGTGCAGTCCATTGCACCATGCCGTTTTGAGGTTAGATACGGAAGTTACGAATGTTGATTTGGATTTGTGGTGAAATTGTGAAGGCAATTAAGGATCTTCTGTCACGCAGGGATACTTCGAATGATGGAGTAAACCATATTGTTCAAGAAATGTCTAAAAATAATTTTTGTGACTAACGCGAACTTCAGAAAATCACTTTGTATTTTCGTAAAGTTCAACCTTGAATAACTTCATGTTAACAAATACAGTCTATTTCGTAATCAAAGTGTAGGTCCGTCTCAATTTCGAAATGCTAATATAGTAAAAATAAAAATAGTGACTAATGCGCTTACAAAATCATTCAAAATATACTATGCGATAAGATATGTTTCTCGCACGCGCATACATACGCCAGCGAAATAGTTCATGTTAATTTTTTTATAGTTTTCAATAACCAAATAATTCCGCAAAAGCCTTTCGGTTCAAAATATAGTGTATATAATAAAGTGTCTCAATCACTGGCAAATCACAAGAAATGAAATTTCGACGTATACGCGTTTGAGGTTTGAGGTGGTCTTTTAGTAAAGAAATCACACTTTAATAATTTATTAATTATGGAGTAAAGAATTACCAAAAGACTTCGTACAAGTTCTGTTAAAATAATAAAAATTACTAGCGTACCCGCGCGTGAACTCTCGCATGTTAAACCCCACCATTCTCCCTATTTTTCTATTTCCATATTAATCCTATCTTTTTCTTCAAGACCCTCTTATCTTCCGTCACTTGTTCTGTGTCTCCTTGAAATTGATAACAATACAATACACCCTTGTCAATACAAACTATTCATATTTAACGTTATTACTGAGCAGAGAGGTACACCCGGGCAATTCAATCGTAGTATATCAAGTAATTAGTATAATTTACGTACAGTTTCAGATTTTACAGGCTCTGAACAGGTGGAGGAATCGAGAAGAATCGAGAAGAATCGAGAAGCGTCGAGAAGCGTCGAATCAACAAAAATGTAATAGAATGTTCAGCTACATCTTATCCTGTAGATTACGGTGTGAGAAACGTTTCCTTGAGGCCTCTGGACTCAATATTTTAGTTTTTGAGGCTTTGTTTAGGAGTCAATTAACAAAATAGATTCAGACAAGCGGCTGAATGTTGCGGGTTGCATTTGATATGAATATTGAGTAGAGTTTTTTTTTTAACAAATCCTTCATATTTTGAAAGTCAGTCAGAAAGTCAAAGAGCAATTCGTCACGTCTCCGTGAAATTTTCTTTCTTTAGAGACCTCATTTGTAAAGACTGATTGCGTGTGACAGCCGCAATAGATACTACTGAAAGTATATAGGAGACGATTTTAAAAATTCTTCTCAGTGTGTCCCAGTGTGAGTTCTGTCAGTGTGGCAGACCAAGAACGGCTGTCTATCATAATCTCACTGCGTGACGCATATGCACTGACTTAGTTCCGGAATCCGTTTCATTCGTAGCTGCCCTTCACGCGTGTGGGGGTATGACGTTTTTGCCCAGCACTAGGGTGAGTTTCGGTGCAAGGAATGGAAAAGCGGCCGGCCAGCGCCGAGCGCCGGCGGCGTCCGCGCTCACCCCCGGTGCGGAGGCGTCGGCGGCGCGGTGCAAGGGCGCGCAGCCGTCGGCGTCGCGCGCCTCCAGGTCCGCCCCGGCCGCCGCCAGCGCGCGCACCGCCTCCGCGTCGCCGTGGCCCGCCGCCCACGACAGCGCCGTCCGCTGCGTGCGGTCCTGCGCCTGCGGGGCGCATGCCGTGCTCAACCTCGGCAGGGGGCGGTGCTCCTCCCCCCCCCGCGCCACTCCAGCGCGATCTAAGCGTCGGCTTACGAAAGTTTCCCCCTCCAGGGACGACCCAACCGGGGCGTCTGAAGTCCCGATGTGTACGGTAGTGTAGTGCAAGAGTGTCTGTGTTGCGTATGTGAGGGTATTTATGTATATAAGGGAGAGGAGGCTCACAAGGATGACAAATGGAAGATCGCACCATCTGTGCTCCGTTTTCTATGGTACTGCTCCGGCATTCACCTTCTATTGACTGTAGAAACGACTGAAGTCTACCGACAGATAATCCGGATCACTACGATCTCCCGGTGAGAAACGCTGCAGTGGAAACAGTTGTGCAAAGATCCACCTCTTCATATTTATAAAAAGTTGTAAATAAGAACATCACTGTGACAGTCATTATTTATCATCACCCTTTATCCTATTTGTACCATATCCTAGTCGGATGGTATATAAAATCAGTAACAAAATTATAAAAATCCCTCCGCCGGACTAACTGTTAAATAGGTCACAAGCGTCGCCAATGATGAAAAATTGAAGATCGCGTCATCCAAGCTCCGTTTATTAGGGTACTGCTCTGTCATTCGGTTGGTGTTGATTGGAGAAATCACTAGAATCTACCGACCAGAGAAGAATTCTCCTCCAGACAGCGGCGGCTGAATTCGACCTAACTATGCAGTTCGTGTTGAAAATCCTGCCCCAGCGCCGTCGGGAATGGAACCCATGTGTACGAAGTGGCGCTCCAGCGACATCAAGTGTTCCGCACCTGGGCGTCGGCGCCGGCGTCGAGCAGCACGCACAGGGCGTGGTGGCAGGGGTCGCGCGCCGCGGCGGCCGCCAGCAGCGGCGTGAAGCCGCGGTGGTCGCGCGCCTCGCGGTCCGCGCCCGCCGCCAGCAGCAGCGCCACCGCCTCCGCCGCGTCGTCGCCCGCCGCCACGTGCAGCGGCGTCAGCCCGCGGGCGTCGAACGCGTCCACCTGCCGACCACGCTCAGCCCTCAGCCTCGAGATACGGGGCGACTCATTTCAGGTGGTAACACTAGCGGTGCTACTACAGAACATACTTTCTCATTCTATTTCTGAATCTGCAGTTTGGAAAAACTCAAAGAGTTCAACGAAAACGAGACTTACTCCACTCTTTAAAGCGTTCCTTGTTTTATCCGTGGGGGGGGGGAATGGAGAAAAATGACACATACACATACTTTCTCATATTATTTCCAAAATTTCGGTTTGCGAAAATTCAAAGAGTTCAACGAAAACGGGACCTACTCCACTCTTTGAAGCGTTCCTTGTTTTACCCGTGGGGGGAAAATGAAGAAAAATGTTTGAGTGCTTCGTGTGTTTTTTTTGTTTTTTTTTATAAATTGCATTATTTTCAAGCACAGATGAAGCGAAAATGACTTTTAAAAAAATTACATGACCTTTTCTAAAGAAATGAGTTTTAAGAACAAATGTTAAGACAAAAATCATTATCTTCAAATTCGTGGTTTTAAAACGTTAAATATTTGAATTTTCGAAAACTCAAAGTTCGCCGGATATGTCGCTGGCGCTAATACTTTTACCATTTTGTACATAAATAAAGAAAATTTAAAGAAAATATTTCGAGCCTTTTTTTATTCTTTAGAAAAATTAAAAAATTACCATATCTTCACGCCGAATTACGCGAAAATGACTCATATTATCGAAAAATTGAACAGCGACTTATTTCAAGATTTATCATTAAGAACAGATTTCATTGGGGGAAAAACCTTGAATTTTGTAGTTGAAGGAAGATGCCGAAAAACATTTGAAGTTTTGTAATTTTCGAAAAAAATAGGGATTTCAACAAAAAAGAGACGTCACGTCATTATTTTAATGGACCTATGAGCTATCTGTGACGTACTAGAGTGAAAAACACAGACGACTGTTCTGATTGAATAAATACAATATATTTACAGATTTTTACAATTAATGTACAATGATATGATACAAAAATCTAGCCCCTTGGCAACCTTTCGATTCTCTTAGCCGCGAAACCCCGCGACCGTCCCCTAGGCCTCGCCCAGAACCACTGCTTCGGAAGCAGCAAAAAGCAACGCGAAGTGCGAAGCTGTCGGACATAGAGTCCCGTAACTACACCAGTTACATGGCTTGTTGCCAAACCGATCTTCGACCTGAAGATCACGTGCAAGGATTGCACTGGAGATACCTCACGTCTTTCGACACCCAGCGTATCCCCCGAGGCGCCTGTCGGCGCGGCCTTAAATATCCGACGGCTCGCCCCCACCCTACAAGCAGCGGGCGACACACGGCTCGCTGGCCAGCCTTTCCAGAGCTACAACCGACCTCTCTTAGACTCGCATCCGCGCGCGTCCCTTTGAAGGAAATTCCAGCCGGGATTCCTGAGGGCTTTTCCCACCGGCGCGGCGTGGCGCCGCCACCCTCCACCCACATCCGGCTTACCGCGGGTTTCCCCGAAGCGGCCCGACGCACCGGCGCCGGACCAGGCGACGCTACATCCAAAGTCAAAGTGTACAAAAATTGTGGAATCGTTTTTGAAAATTTTGAAAAAGCTCAGAGTACGTCAAGTACACTCAAAATAAAAATATCATTTTCAAAGATTTCAAACAACGACCTTGAGTTCCTTTAATTTGATTGAGGAATACCAATTTCAGCGAAATTCGGCAGAACGATTTACGCATTAGCTTTGATCACAGACAGACTTTTTTATTTATATTTCTCTTGTATTTTTTTTTTTTTTGAAATATATTTGTATATATTATGTTTGGCCAATATCTTAAAACAATTTTTTTTCTTCATATAAATTTTTATTACAAAACGTTCTCACAGACCTTTCACCTGTCAATCAATTTTTCGTGTGCACAACGTGTTAGGTGAAGTAATTTACTCTATATAAGAATACAATTTCTCCACTTTTTCATTATCAGGGTTTAGCAATAGGAGTTTCTGGAGCACAATTACAATAAGGGAAAGTAAGGGCGAGAAAGTAAAAATCTACCACTGTATTTTCGTCAGTGAGATGAACAAATATTCTTTGTGACATTTGGCTAAAAATGCTTCGTTCATTCACAGCAGATTCTTGACAATTTCTCTTACGTAGCGTTCTGAAGGTTGTACTTATAGCGAATCGAAGAGGCGAGAATATTCCTAAGTAATTACGAAATAATCTACTTTTTTAATACAAACGAAGAAAAATCCAAATTTGTGAATTGACGAGACGGAATTGCGGTGCAAAATCTTGTATCGCGCGCGGTCCTGTGATCACGCCCGATTTCAGGCTGTCAGGACCTCAGCCCGTCAGTCGGCCGACAGAATTGCAGTGCAGTCGCTGATCACAATTGACGCTAATGAGCTTCCAAGTACACACAGCCCTTAGAGTCTTCAAAATGCACATTATGTCTGGTGATCTACAGGTCGCAACAAAAACAGACCAAAACACTTCCTATAAGAATCTATGCTTCTGGGGATAAAAGAGTAAACGTTTTTTTTTTTTTTTTTTTTTTGATTGATTGATTTTTTCGTGTTTCCGGACGCGTCAACTGCTTTGGTCAATAGTGCCGTGAGTGTAATGCATGTTTTTCTCGAGAGATGGCGGTGATCTTCCCCCGCTGGATGGCGAGATCCGGCGCCGACCTACCGTCGGCTAGTGAGGCTTCCCCCTAACCAGGAATCTCCCACCAGCGGGGCACTGCCCCAGCCGGGACAAGCTCTAAGCTCCCGACCGGTTTCACGGAATATGTGTTAGTGTAGTGCATGTTAGTGTGTGTTTAAGGGGAGAGGATATGACAAGGAAGAGGAAGGAAAGATCGCGCGCGGTCCGTGGCCCGTTTGGTATGGTATTGCTCCGGCTTTCGCCTGGTGTTGATCGGAGAAACCACGGAAAACTACCGATCAAAGCAGCCGGCCACTAGAATTTTCCTCCAGACAGCGATTGAATTCGACCTTGCTGAAGAACTAGTGTCGAAAATCCTGCCGCCGTCAGGACTGGAACCTAGGACCTCCCAGTCAGAGGCGCTGCAGTGACATCAGTTGATGCACTGAGCTACCGCTCCCGGTAAAAGAATTATTTATTGGTAATATTGTGAGGAATAAGCAATTCGTTTTTAGTTTTCATATGAAATGACTCACCCGGAATAATAGTATGTTAAGGAAAGGTAACGGTTTAGGACTACTTGTAGGGAACAATCGACAGAAAACCCCGCAACTGAGCTTCTGCTGGATAGGGGATCAGACATGTATCAAGCAGATTTAAGACACAAAATACAAATCCGCAAGGTTTAAGACACAAAATACAAATCCGCAAGGTTTAAGACACAAAACAAATTAAGACACAATATCTCAAGAAAACCATATGCACGCACTTACAACTGCCAACGATACACCCCAACACACACTACCATTGAGCGTAAGCAGGAACCAATTTAACCTAGGCCCTTATACGCTAGTTTTTGTATCCCTTTATAGCTGTAACGTAGTGTTTCTTATACCGTATTCTAAAATTGAAAACATTTTTGACCCGTCTATTACATTTTTGAAAATCTAGTTTTTCTAACTATCCACACGCCATATCAAGAGTGGTAAGTAAAAAAAATTGGAAATCTGTATAAAATAAAATTGCAGGATTGTTCGAAAAGAAATAACTCATTAGAACAAGTGACTTTGATTTTTTTATTTCAATTTAATCTCAACGCTCTGCTATTAGAATGTTTAATCATGTTCAATATCGGGACTGATATGCTGTAACGCAGTTTAAGAGCTGGTCGTTTAAAATTGGATTATAAAATGTTAATATTTTCACTTTTCAAAACATTGTAAAGTTGCAAAGAGTGGAACGTTTGCACCTGATATAAACAATAGTACTCGTAGTTACTTATTATAACTCAGCAATTCTAACGTGAACAAATAAAACCAGGCTTTCTTTAAGATGTGAACTATGATTTGCTTCATGCCTTCCGATAATCATCACGTGACGAAAGTAATAAAGGGAGGGGGAATTCATCATGCAGTGTTTTTTAACCCACTAGCTACTTATTTGATGACGCGAAATAAAAATTTTCTGGACTTTAAAATACAAGTATTTTATTAAAAGATAATATAAACTGATATATTTTCTCTCCCCACTCTCGGTGGCCCAAGCTGCTCACCGGGTTCGATTCCCGGAGGGGGAAAAATAAGGGTCTTTATGAGCTGTCATATTCTAATTCATGTAACCAATTGATTAGGTGAAAGCATCGCAGGCAGAGAATGCCAATATATGGCTAAGGGGTTGCAACCGGCTTATCATAGGTATCCATGGCCCATGGTCGTCAGGCTGAGACGTCATCGCATAGGCCATAGTCTGAACGTCGTCACGACTGAAGTGACTAATTACATACATGCGTACATACATCCAAATGTTTCCTTGTTTACGTTCCCAGACATGCTCTTTCTTCCATCCCCTGTGACGACGAAATCCGGTATCAACGTCTCCTCTTCCTCACAATGTGATGTCATTCCATGCACTGTTGTCACCTGGATGGATGACAACAGTTGCTTTCTTCAGGCGGTTTGCGAAATAAATTGTAACTTTGGAATACATCCTCCTCTGACGCTACATCCTAAACGCATGCGTTGCACAACATTCTGCACTAGTCCAGCACTGACCTTGGAAGCTACTCACGTGCTGCCGTGGGTAGAAAGACAATGGTGGGGATGACAGACATTTCTGGTAACTCTTCATTTCTGATAATAAAGGTGGTGCTGCAATATTTGTTAAAGATATTGTTAACCATGACGAAGAAGCAAGATTCCAAACAATGGATGCAGGCAACAACAATAAATATTTCTACAAAATAGCACAAACATATCGTTTCTGCAATCTATAGTCCACCGAGACAATTTTAAAAAAGAACGCTACTGGGAATTCTTTAATACTTTAGGTAATTACTTCATTGTGGGAGGCGATTACAATGCGAAATATTTTTATGGTTCAAGATTAACTAACACTAAAGGCCAAGAACTTTATAAAGCTGGTAGTGATTTGAAATGTACTTTTCTTTCTGATGGTGGCTACACATATTGGCCAACATTTCCTCATAAATTTCCAGATTTGATTGACTTTTTTCTTGTGAAAGGTATATCTGTAAACTATATTAATGTAATAATAGTTTAATAATTAGAAAACCCTTCAACCAACTCTTGGTAACAAATTTACAAACTTGTAAGCGTTCAAAGATCTAGATGAAACAATTGAACTTAATGTTCCATTGAAATCAAAAGAGGAACTGAATAAAGAAGTGGAGTACTTCATAAAACTGGTCCAAAAAAAGCAAATGAATATACCCCAAATACTGAGAAACCTCTCATGGGTAATAATGACCCAAGGAAAATTAAAGAAAAAATTGCAAAAATGAGGCAGGCACGAAAAATACGGCAAATGACACGTTATCCATTAGATAAAAATGTTTTGAATCATCTTACTCATGAATTAACAGCAGCAATAAGGAAACAAATACCATTCTATCGGCAATTACTTGGAAAAACTTCCTCCTGATAAAATATCGGACTATTCCTTAAGGAAAGCCACGAGAAAAATGAAGTGATCTGTTGTACAATCACCATCGCTGCGGAAATCCGTTCTCACATGGGGGAGAACAAATGAGGAAAAAGCAAAAATGTTTGCTGATTACCTCGAAAATACATTTCAACATTTTTCTCGTAAAACAGCAGATAGGATGTCACCCCATTTGATAGTGATGTACAGTGTGAAATAAAATATGTTACTCCAATAGAAGTTCAAAAGGAAATTAACACCAATATTGATGCCACAAAAGCACCTGGATATGATATGATCACTGGAGAAATATTAAATAACTTCCGAGAAAAGGAGAATTGTTAGATTACTTATTACATTATTGTAGTTGTGTTAATAAATAATTTAAAAACATAAAAGAATACTTGGGCATTGAGGGCAGAGATTAAATTTCCAATAATTTTATGAATATAGAAAGATGGGAATGAACCCATTACCCCGGTGGCAGACATCCCTGAAAAGGGAAAAAACAACCGACTTGGTCGACGGCAGATCTGACGTACTACCGGGGGAGGAACATCGCCATTTCACGAGATATTACATGCACCACACTTACTGGACTATGATCACAGCAGTTGACACGCCCAGAAAAACGATCAATGAACCAATGGACAAGCGAGTCAGCAGTGCACACTCGGCGGTGCAGCCGGTGTGAAGCAGTGCCGCGACACCGTACTTCGGGCAGGCTAGGCGTTGTTTCCTCCGGTGTCCATTCGTCCTTTCTTGGGAATGCGTATCTGTTTATATCTGTATGAGGTGCCAAGAGAAAGTATTATCTACCGCTCGGTGACAGTGAGACCACGAAGCAGTGCAGCGACAATTTCTCTTTCTTGCACGCGTTGTATTTATACCTATCTGTATCAGTGTATACATCTATCTTCCAAGTGTATGAATACTACCGCCTACAACAAGCGGACAATGGTCGTTTACCAATGTCATATTAATACCCGAATACTAACCAATGCAGCAGGACGACAGAATACATTGCGATACGAATAAAGCATTTTTTTATTTCATTACTAATGATACA
The DNA here is from genome assembly GCA_011170035.1 of Teleogryllus occipitalis. Taxonomy (NCBI): domain Eukaryota; kingdom Metazoa; phylum Arthropoda; class Insecta; order Orthoptera; family Gryllidae; genus Teleogryllus; species Teleogryllus occipitalis. Next base: position 313,891 of record BLKR01000876.1, on the reverse strand, counting down.
TGTTAGAATCAATTCGTGCTAGTTTGAGTTAATAGTGTGCAGATTTTGAGGTATAGCAACAACTTAACTAAAGAAACAGACACCAAATGAGATTGCTACATGCTTTACATTTGGAATAATACACAAACTTCTTTTGATAATTGTCGCCAGACGATGTCATCCAATCGGGAGCGTGAACGTCACTATATTGACATTCAAGCCCAGAACGGATGGCACCCGCCACAGCTGACGAAGTATCAATGGACTTTTAAGTTTTAATCGAAATATATGGGCAGGTCCAGCACAATATGGGAAAGCCGGAATTTCCGAGAGAGATTACGTATTGGTGACGGCTTGATGAACACCAGCAATGGAAGACGAAACATTTACTTACGGTTAAGAGGTCCTAATAATAAAAGCCCTAAACGTTAAATACAGCGCGTTACGCAAGTCACCCGTAGTGGCACCTTGCTGCTTGCAACAAAAATGATATTGGTGGTACCGTGTATCGAAAGATAATGTAAATGCAGCACTCACTACAATCATAACAGATGCTGTAAATGTTGTCTCTTCACTTACTTCCTAGTGATCTGGTAACTACCAACATAAATGTAATTCTTAATAGGGAGGCGCTGATTCGGTACAGTGCGGACAGACTTTCCTGAAAACACTATAGCAACTCCTTACCTACGTACCCTAGTGACAGAAGTCGAACTTCACAACTAAGCTCGCGTGAAATCAATGGTTGATCAAGACACCGCGGGTCCCCTGAATGGGTGACCACTTGGGAAACGGATATATATTATTAATGACATTGAGCCTGCCCGATAGGGATAAAAGACAATGACTTACGACTTGACGTATGACTACCAATATTCAAGAAGAGTTACTCCACGCGAACGCCCAAAATTGTTTGGAAACGTTACGCAAGTCACAGAATTTCAAAAACAGAACAAGACGAAGAAAAGTCACCCCCTGGGGCTGCCACACACTGGGGGTGCTGTGTTATGATAGTTGTGGCTGTGGGTAGTGGTAGTGGTAATGATTGCGGTTGTGGAGGTGAATGTGATAATCGTGCAGTGGTGCCGCTGCTAGTGGTAGTGGTGCTGGTGGATGCAGGTGGTGCGGGTGGTGTTGGTGGTCAGGCGCTGGTGGTGATGGTTGTGGCGCTGGCGATGATGGTTGTGGTGCTGCTGGTGGTGGTGGTGGTGGTGGTGGTGCTTGTGGCTGGTGGATGGGTGCTGGTGTTTGTGGTGCTGGTGGTTGTTGCGCTGGTGGTTGCTGCGCTGGTGTTGTTGCGCTGGTGTTGTTGCGCTGGTGTTGTTGCGCTGGTGTTGGTTGTGGCGCTGGTGGTTGTACTTGTGGTTGTTGCGCAGGAAGCCAGGATGCTGGCGGGTTGTGCGTGGTGGCGTGGATGGCGCTGGTGGTTTTGGTAGTGATTGTGGCGGGTGGTAGTGGTGGTGGTGGTGGTAGTGGCGGTGATGGTAGGGTCAGCAGGTGGATGTGGATGTCATGGTTGTGGTGCTGGTGTTTGTGGTGGTGGTGACGTGTGGTATAGAAGCAGCAGTGATTGTGGTGGCGGTGCCAATGGTCAGGCACGGCTGTGGTGCCGGTGGTGGTGCCTCGTGGTCAGGCGCTGGTGGTGGGGTGATAGTGGTGGTGGTGGTGGTGGTGGTGGTGGTGGGGTGGTGGTGGTTGTGGCGCTGGGGTGGTGATAGTGGGTGGTGATAGTAGTGGTGATAGTAGTGGTGGTGGTGGTGGTGGGGGTGGTGGTGGTGGTGGTGGTGGTGGTGGTGGATGGTGGAGGTGGCTATTCAAGGAAAGGGGGCGGGGCGCTGACGCACGGTGGCGTGACGGTGGCGAGCAGCTCGCGCAGCGCGGCCGCGTCCGCGGCGCGCGCAGTGGTGCGGGCGCGTCCCACAGCCGCGTCGGCGTCGAAGCCGCAGGGCTGCAGCAGCGCAGCACCGCCTCCGCGCGCCCGCCCTCCGCCGCCCACGATAGCGGCGCGGTGCCACCGTGGCGCTCCGGCGCGCTCGGGTCCGCCCCCCGCCTGCCAGCAGCGCCCGCACCACCTGCGCGCGCAACCCATGATGCAGTCAAGTGGTTATAGAACGATTTTCCTAAGGATGAGCCAAAGTGACAGTTCGCGAAAACAAGTGAACATCACATGTATTTCAGAGAAGTATCCCTCCGCCGCGACAGCTGTTCAGCCACGCCCCTTCGTAAAGTGCTAATGGCTCCTGTGAAAACATCCCTATGAAGAAAAGAGTTTCGCTGGTATATGCACGTACGTGAGTCCGGGAATATTTAAATTTAATTACGTATGTGGAAAATCTCTTAACATCTCTCAATCAGTAAAAGAAAACTGCCACGAATGTAAATAGAAAGCTCTCAATCACAGCTCGCCACACAACAGCACAAAGGCCGGAACCACGTGCATCGGTACGCATCTCGCATTCAAGTCTCGGTTTTAAAATAAACATAATATTTATCACACAAAAAGTAAATTCAATGTAATATATAAAGAAAAAAATTTTTACAGAAGAGCACATAACACTGCACTTCCTAATTTCAATTATTTCTGGCGCACTATATTTTGTCGGACGAGGACATCAAAAGGAAGCGTCGAAGCCATTTACAAGTTAGCCAACTGCAAACGAACGAATGCAGGAAGGAGTCTAATGGGCTCAAGGGCACGACGACCACAGAACCTTCAGTTATGTTGCCAGCACTAGCTGTCACTTTGGCTCATCCTTAGAAAATCGCTCTATATCACGCGGGGCTACTGACACCAAGTGCGTTCACGGGTTCAAACCCGGTCAAAGACGGGGATCTTTGAGGTGACAAAAATTTACGGCGTGCATGTGAACGTTTGGCGGCATGTAAAACAGATTCCAAAATAAGTAGCCTTGGACGAATCCTGGCGCAAAATTAAACTTTTTAGCAATTTAGCATCAATTGGAGTCTGATTTGAATTCCTGGATAAAATTGAGGATATCGTATTTTTGGGCCTTAGATATCTGGTATTCAATCAAAACGTCAAAATTGGCGCCCCTAGGGAAAGTAATGACAAACCACCACTCTCGTATACTTACTCAGGATAAAACTCACATAAAGGCGCGCTAGGGGGCATCTGAGACTAGCCGCCGTACTAATCAGTGTATGGCACTAAAAGAAGTTATCACAATTAGTGGTGCTATCACAGCAGGTACTTTCTGCACCCGTATTTTCACAAAAACTAAACTTTCCAAAAATTGTAGATGGCCTTATTTCAAAATCTCTTTAAGAAAGACATTCCATTATGGGTGAAAATCTGTATCTTTATAATTGTAGTTATCGAAAAAAATGTAGAATTTTTGCAATTTTCGGAAAATAAAGAGTTTTCAACGAACATGAGACCTGCACCATTCTTATTAAAATGTCCTTCACACTATCCAAAAAAACAAAATTTAATCAAAATAGATGGTACCATTATTTAAATTTCGAACATGTCCCAGGGATCTCTGGTGCGTAAAGGAACTCTGAAAAATTGCAATGTCGGTTTCAAATTCAAGGCCGCAAACATCAGCCAGATCGATTGGGCAAATATCAGATTGAGAAAATCGGCTTGAACGGTTTAACCGCCATGTTGTTCACAGATAGACGATAACAGCCGATTTGCTGCCATTTGGATTTTCGGTATCAAGGACTCACAAACATGGACTGGCTGCCAGCACCACGATATAAACAAATTTAGTAACTGAATTGATCCACTTTGTTACCCGGGTATTGCAATAAGAATTTTCTGGCGAAAATTCGCCGTTTTTCGCAAAGTATTACATAACGTTTTCTCTATTCCGTTGAGAAAGTAAGAGGAACAACACATACACAATGATTTAGTGGAATGTAAGAAAACAAGCACCATAATGGAACATCCAAACTCACCAAAAATAGCGTTATTTATTTTTGAAGTGAATACTTTTATAGCTTGTTATTTCCTTCCATGGAGTTTGATATATTCACTGCGTAACTTACCTGGATCGAGAGGCCATGATCAAGAAACAGTTCCAATTGAACAAAATCTTCCGGATATTTGTTCCGATCTTTTCGCTGAATTTTGTGAATGTGGTTCTCCGACAAAAAACATGACAGTTTTTTTAAATTATTTCTTCTAGACTTTGTTTCCTTAGTGAGTAAGACCATAACAAACCCAATAAGGCCATTTATATTCCATAATAAGACGGACAAAATAATATATATGTCCATTCTTTCATTTTTATCAACAATATTGTTAAAAAACTTACTGTTGTAAAATTAATGTATCGTACAACCGCATTAAATCGTGTAATCTTATATTGAAAGTGTATTCAAAATAGCCTTGAATTTTTTTGAACATCATCCATTTGACGAAATATTATAAAATGGTGGATGATGCTGCATTTAACGATATAGTAGCGTATTTCTCCAAGCCAATATACTGATGCACTCCTATTGAAAAAGTTTCTATAGGTAAATGGCGCTTAAAGGAAAACTTCCCCTGCACCAAAGCTTTCTACACGTTGAGGAAACATCGAAGGTGATCTCCGGCATTAGCTGCGCAATAATACACTGCTTTATTTAGACACGTGTTCCGACACACACCGTTTTTGTCGGCACAGCGTGCGGCAAACCATATTTCAGCATGCTAACGTGGTTTATCACAGTCTGTATCGTAAAGTTTAAATTTCACAATACTTGGACCGCCTTCATTGCCGCATTACTTTTGGAGGATTCAAGTTTCAGAAATAGCAACACGGGTGAACACATCCTGGTTCAGGTGCTCAAACATCAGGCGTAGGCGGCATTTCACCCATAAGTAGTATAGGAGCTGTTAACATATCTGTGCACTAGACAACCAGAAACCGTGAGCGTGGAGACATGAGAAGGTCATTGCGCAGATGTGCCGTGGGAGACCATTGATGTTCCAAGAAAAACACTGAAAAACCAATCATGCTGTGCCAGAATCGGAGTGGACTGTTTTACCCGTGCTGCTATTAATTTGATCTATTGGGTTAATTATGCTTCTTATACGAAATGTGAAATGTAATTAAGTCCTGAGGCTGCCCGCCGAAAAAGTAGTAGAACCGGATGTTTTTAAGAGTCGGCATTTATTGTAGCAGTCCTGGTTGTTGTTGTTGTTAGAGTGGAGGAGAGAGGAGATGACAGACAGCAAAGAGGAGAGGTAGAGAGGGACAAGAGAGAAAGAGACGGGGGGTAGAAAAAGAGGCAGAAATAGAGAAAAAAAGAAAAGACAACGAAGGAAAGTGGAATGCGGAGTTTCAGACATAGGCACAAAGACACAGGGGGAAAGAGCAGACACACAGAGATGAGACTGACAAAGAGTCAGAGAGACAAAGATCTATAGCACGAAGTGGCAGAGTGGTGGAAGTGGTGGGACAAAAGAATCGGAGCTGTAGGTACACAGTGGTTTGTTTGTGATCCCACCATCCAGCTGGAGGAAGATCATCGCCGAAGGCTCCCGAGTGGGGAAATACACTACACTTAAGGGACAACTAACCTTGAAGCCAAAGTTGATCCGCGCCCAAAATCGTTACTATTGAAAGCCCTGCGCAAGCGCCCGATTAGATCAGTCTTCAGAGCCTTTAGCCCGCCACCAGCCGACAGAACCGCGCATGCTCTTGCTGTTCGCGCCAGACGCTAATGCCCGAGTCCAGTGTGGTAAAGAGCGCCGCCTTCGGTTTGAAATGCGCAGTCTGAGACATACCGGTCTGCGAATAAAATCGGTAATTACAGAAACAAACAGCAAAACCGGAGATGGCGACACTGCCGGAAAAGAATTATTTATTGCCCATGAGGAAACTCCAGAGAACACGGTGGTCTGCGATATTTAAATTTCACCTGGAAATGACTGAAACAAAGTGAGAGGGACAGGAGACGAAGAAGAGGTGGCGGCGGTGGCGGCAAGTTTTGGCGGGTGAGAGGAGAAGGATCTGAGAGCTGAGAAGATATGCTGAAGTAGAAACGGACGATTGATTGATTACCAGTTGGTCCTGGGTGCTGTCTCGGGGCTTGCGCTTTCATTGAACCCAGGGTAGCGTAGCGTCTTTTTAATCGAAGGCGTTCGCGGTGATCTCTTCAAGCTGGATTACGAGATCCGGCGCCGACCTACCCGGCGGTTTGCGGGCTTCTCCCCAACCAGGAACCTCCCACCAACGGGGCACCGGCCCAGCCGGGACAAGTTCTATGCTCCCGATTGGTCTCCCAGCTGTGCGCTAGGGCCTGGGCATGAAAGTATAAGTAAAGAGTGAGGGGACGGGAAGGAAGAGGAAAGAAAGATCGCGCGCGGTCGGTGGCCCGTTTGTTAGGGTACTACTCCGGCATTCACCTGATATTGATGGGTTAAATCACGGAAAACTACCAATTAGAGCAGCCGGCCGCTAGAATTTTCCTACCTAGTGGAGAGAGTAGGAAGAATGGAAGAGAAAGAGAGGAGCTGGGGAGAGAAGGGGAGAGAAAGAGAGAGAAAGAGAGGGGCGGGGGAGAGAGGGAGAGAGAAGAGAGAAAAGAGAGAGAAACAGAGAGAAAAAGAGAGAGAGTAAGAGAGAAAGAGAGAGAGTAAGAGAGAAAGAGAGAGAGAGAGAAAGAGAGAAAGAGAAAGAAAGAGATAGAAAAAGAGAGAAAGAAAGAGAGCGATAGAGTACTTGGTCGCGTGGCTGTTGCAGCGCAGTGGGCGTTGGCGTGGTGGTGGTGGTGGTACCTGTCGGGCGGGGCGGGCGGCGGCCAGGTGCAGCGCGGTGCGGCGCTGGGCGTCGGGGGCGTCGACGGCGACGCCCGCGGCGGCGCCCGCGCGCAGCAGCGCCTCCACGGCGGCGGCGTCGCCGCGCTCGGCGGCGCAGTGCAGCGGCGCGCGCCCGCCGGCGTCGCGCAGCCCCGCCCACGCGCCGATCTCCAGCAGCATGCGCAGCGCCGTCGCGCGCCCCTCCTTCGCCGCCACCTCCAACCACACACGCGCGCACACCCTGCGCTCGCACTCGCCTTCGAGGAACGGGCTTAGGGCGGGCTGCACCACGTCCGCTTAAGATTGTTAAACTAGGCCCCGGCACAAGTAAGCGAGCTTAGATCAAAATAGCGTTTCATCATGGTTCGGAAGCTTTGCTTAGAATTAAGCTATTGTAACGTATTGTAGGGCTACAGCGAGCGACGGCGGGGCGCCACAAGGTCGCTGCGTCAAGGGATTAGACGCCAGGGGCCAGGCAGGATGTGAGAACAATGAGGTATTTTGAGAATTCTAAGAGCTAGGGAAAGGGATGCCCAAAATGTGGGACAGCGCATTTTTGCCGCGTGCCGCGTGCAAAATTCTTAGAATCCATGGAAAGTTTCAGGTCACGTGGGTGGGTGCTATATAAGAGCGAACGTAGAGCGCGGGGGCGAGGTTTGTCGAGCTGAGTGGAACCCTCGTGCGAACGCACAAAACTTGCGCCCAGGGCGGTGCGGAGCCGAGCTAGGCTCGTAAGGCAACCCATGTGTTGGGACGCCGTTGTGGACACTATTTCCACGGGTGACCAAGGTCGCCGGAGCTGTATGCTGTAGGCATAAGGCTCGCTGAGGAGTGGCGCGGGCCACGAGTAACTTAAGTAACCACGAGAGCTAAGAGTAACTTAATTATTTTACTGTACATAATGTGAATAAACCTGTACATATTTATCATTGAAGTTCGTGTCTGTGATTACTGTGTATTCCCACGACGTCACAGTATGCTCTATACTTAAGCGCTAGCCGGACGACTGCTTAAACGACGTAAGCCAGTTTCAGGAAACAAAAAGAGCATGACGAGAGGTTATATGCAATTGCATTCGGTGACGACCGCATTTTTGAACAGATATGCACTAGATGGATCTGATAGAGGCCAAATTTCTTCGAAGACTTGGACGAAATTGATTTTTGGAGTTGCTTTCTTCTTTCGAAGAGATCCACATTATTGGTGTTGGAGCAGATTGTAGAAAAAATAGAATTTACATATTACACTTATATAGTGTTGCCTAGTTGTAACTACGTAATGGAGAGCTGAAAGCTTAAGCCTTTAATAAAGAGTATTTCTCTCGGTTTATCTTGTATTAGTAAAAAGATAACATTTGTGACTCAGGTTATGATTATGATAGCCTTGTATCAGTATAGTATCTTACTGAATATAGTACGAATTCGAATACTACGAAATGTAGATTTAATGTACGACTGTAAATTAATAGTAATGTACCTTGCACATTAAAGGGTGATTAATGTACTTGTACATTACATTTAATGCGTAAATTAAAATCAATGTAGATTTAATATACCACGGGACATGAAAATCAATGCATCTTGTACATTGAGGGGATATTAACGTACTGGTACATAACATTTAATGCTTAAATTAAAATCAATGTATATTTAATGTACATCAGTACATGAAACAGTACTTTTACGTTAAAGAGATTTTAATATAATTCGTCGTTAAATTTAATATTTAAATTAAAATTCTACCAGATTTTCTATATAATTACGGAACGTATGGAACATAGATGTCTCACGAGGAGCGGCGTGTCGCCCTGGGCGTCGCGGGCGTCGAGCGGCGCGCCGGCGGCGAGCAGCGCGGGCAGCGGCGCCAGGTGGCCCGCGCGCACGGCGGCGTGCAGCGGCGTCTGCGCGCCGGCGCCGGCCTCCTGCGCCTGCGCGCCCGCGCGCAGCAGCTGCCGCACCGCCGCCGCGCGGCCCGCGCGCGCCGCCCAGTGCAGCGGCCGGTCGCCCGCCGCGTCGCGCGCCCGCACGTCCGCGCCGGCCGCCAGCAGCGCCCGCAGCGCGCGACCCGCCTCCCACCCCTGCGCGCCCACCACCACCTTTCTCGCAGCGTTTATAGATTTAACTAACGACTTCAACAATAATGAGGCCTACACCATTCTCTTAAGCGTCCCTTACGATATCGTAGCACAAATCTTGATCAAAAAAGCTTTCTTGCAGCATTGCTAAATTTAAAATTTTCCAAAATTTAACAAACGACTTCAATGAAACCATTCTCTTAAGCGTCCTTTACGATATCGTAGCACAAAGCTTAATCAAAAAAGCTTTCTCGCAGCATTACTAAATTTAAAAGTTTCCAAAATTCAACAAACGACTTCAACGAAACCATTCTCTTAAGCGTCGTTTACGATATCGTAGCACAAAGCTTAATCAAAAAAGGCTTTCTCGCAGTATTGCTAAATTTAAAATTTTCGAAAATTCAACGAACGACTTCGACGTAAACGAAACCTCCACCATTCTCTTAAGCGTCCTTTACGATATCGTAGCACAAAGCTTAATAAAAAAAAAGCTTTCTCGCAGTATTTTTAAATTTGCAATTTTCAAAAATTCAACGAACAGCTTCAACGAAAACGAGACTTACATAATTCTCTGAAGCGTCCTTTACGATATCGGTGCACAAAGCTTAATCAAAAAAAAGCTTTCTCACAGTATTTCTAAATTTGCAATTTTCGAAAATTAAACGAACGACTTCAACGAAAACGAGACTTACAACATTTTCTTAAGCGTCCTTTACGATACCGGAGTACAAAGTTTATTCTAACAATTTGGAGCTATTTTTTATTCTACAAAAATGGAAATGTTTAGGTTTCAGTACTCTAAGTACTCTCAAACATCAAAATTTTCATTTCGAATTCAGTCTCGAGTTAATTTAAATCGATCAAGGAATATAATTTTTTGGAGAAAACTGGCTGAACAATTTAACGCGCTGGCGTTCACCACATACAGACGGACAGACAGGTGTTTTGCCGTCAATCGAGTTTTCGGTGTCAAAGACCCACAAAAGATGGAATCTCACTACACAACATGTTAGAGGAACTAATTTACTACATAAAGAAACTATATTTATCCACTTTTCCTTACGAGGGCTCGGCAATAAGTTTCTCTGTCGAAATTTTGCCGTTTTCTGGGCCACCTTCAAATACTTCTCTTATGAAGAAAAGGCGTGAAAGTAAAATCTACACTCACGTACGAGGAGCATACAGTAAGTAAGTTTCCCTAGGCTGCCAACAAAAAGATAGAACAATTTCATAACAAAACTTTACTTGCGCAATACCGCACATGTTGCACTATTTTCCCACAAAATCGTCACCAGAATTCAGTCATTTCTCATACCATGGCATCAACATTTGGATCCCTGTGACGAAGAAATGTGCCGTCTCGGATAGGTACCAATATTTAACAACCACATGCAATTCTGCTTCACCGTGACGCGCGTAATGCTCATCGGCCTTGAATTTCATGAGATGTAAGGAAATATGCAAATCGCTGTGGTGAGATGTGATAGTAGAGTGGGTGAACAATACCTGCAAGCGGGAAAGCGACAGATGCTCTGTTGTGAGCCGAGCCGTGTGTAGCTGACCGTACGAATTTTGTACTATTCTGCGACACAGGAATGCAAATGATGATCCCATGGTGCAACAAATATATCAATTTTGATGGTGATTATTAGGAAATACAATGCAACATGTGTTGAATATGCTATGAAACTGGGCTATGAAACTTCTAATAAGTCGGATTAATTCGGCAGACCAGCCCTGAAGAAGACCACAACAAGGCGGTCGACACATCGGATTCAGAGCCTTCGATTGATTGATTGGTTGATTGAGTCGTGTTTCCGGGCGCTTCAACTGCTTTGGTCATTAGTCCCGTTAGTATAGTGCATATTTTCCCGGGAGATGGCGGTGATCTTCCCCCCACTGGATGGCGAGATCCGGCGCCGACCTACAATCGGCTAGTGGGGTTTCCCCCTAACCAGGACTCTCCCACCAGCGGGGCACCGCCCCAGCCGGGAAAATCTCTAAGCTCCCGACCAGTCTCCCGGAATATGTAGTAGTGTAGTGCCTGTTAGTGTAAGTGTGTGTGTAAGGGGAGAGGATAGGACAAGGAAGAGGAAGGACAGATCGCGCGCGGTCCGTGGCCCGTTTGGTAGGGTACTGCTTCGGCATTCGCCGGGTGTTGATCGGAGAAACCACGATAAACTACCGATCAGAGCAGTCGGCTGCTAGAATTTTCCTCCAGATAGCGACCGAATTCGACCTAGCTGAAAAGCTAGTGTCGAAAATCCTGCCGCCGTGGGGAGTGGGAACCTAGGACCTCCCAGTCAGAGGCGCTGCAGTGACATCAGTTGATGCACTGAGCTACCGCTCCCGGTCAGAGCCTTCCATGTAGTGTCAGCCGGAGAGCCAACAGCACTGGCAGGAGGACTCTGGGCGCGAAAGCCTACGACCTCACGCATCCACCCATCTCCCCATATTACGAGTAATGTAGGTGGGCGTGCCGCACCTTTCCCGCGGGCCCAGCCGCCAGGTAGTGCAGCAGCGTGGCCCCGCGGTCGCCCACCCGCGCCGTCGCCAGCGCCTCCAGCGCCTGTCGCTGCAGCAGCTGCGGCAGCGGCTCCGCGCGCTCGCCCGCCGCCCACGCCAGCAGCTGCGCCGCCGCCCCCTCGCCGCCCGCCCACGCCCCCGCCGCCCCCGGCCCCAGCGCGCGCGCCGCACACAGCACCGCGCCCAGGCTCGCGTTCTGACCACACGCGCCACTCAACTCAGTTCAGCTGTCACTTACTTTACGTGGCGAGGCTCAGACCTGCTCTTCCGCCTGACAACGCAACTTCCGCTATGCTCATTTCGTCGTCTAGCGGAGAAAGGAGGTATCACTCGGAAGCCGAAATAAATGCTATTTGACTTTTGTTCAGAGGCCCTTTAAGGCTTGAGTACTTTTTACATGCAGTAAATCTACAACATGGGACAGCCGGGTTTACTTCCCTGCGAAAAAACGGGAAGAAAGGCGGCTGTCACGTGATGCCGATTTTGCCGACGTAGGGGATCGTTCAAACACGTGATGGTAAAGAAAATTGGTCAAAGAGAACCTGAAAGACTTTTCCCGACATCTGTAAACATCGGCTGTCGGACGAAGATCTATTTCGTTGGGTTTTATCTGTCGGCAGGTGGAAATGTCGGCCCAAATCGGCTCTACTGTGACCGCCGCCTTAGCAGGCTGTCTCCCGAAGGAAGACGTACAAAGTTTTTCGCCGTTAAAAATCCACTGCTTCGATGGGGTTTGAACCCTCAAACGTGGGTATCACTGTCCGATACGCTGTTATACTACCGAAATCGCGATACCGCGCGTCACTAGTGGTGCTTGAACAGGACACGCATTGGTAAACACGTGAGCATGTCTCGGGTGAATCACTTGGGGTCTTGGGTGAATGATTCTGAATGGCACTCCAGATACGCTCACGTGTCAGCAATATTCGCTGAAGTTAATAATGATCCAATGGATGGAAATGATAAAAGAAATACTATATACTTGACAATTTGATTATTTGAATATTCAACAATCCGTGACCCTGAAGAAAAAGGTTCTCTGTGCTCCGCTGTAAATTTTACAGGAGAGAATTTCAAAGATTTGGCCCTCTCTATAACAAAATCTATTTTATTAAATGTCAAACTTTTTCACTGTACTTGACATACAAGCACAAAACTGTAGACTGGTAATTATTCTAAAAGAATATTAAGTTTGCCCTATTTTACAGATACTCTATTTTATACCCTATTTCTTACATAACCTTTTTACTCTCAATATTTATTTTCAAGTTCGAGCAAAATGGTTCTATCTTTGACAGATGGAAAATTTAACTGGTATATTACTTAAATAATTGAATTTATTAATGTAACCGTATCATTTATTAAATTTTAATGAATTTAAAGAAATCTGCTTACATTTTAATACAAATCTTACTACAGTGCTCAATAGTATTGACATTTTAATTTAATGTCATTAATTAGAATTAGCCAACTAGAAGTCGAAAAAGGTCCCTTATTGTTTATTTACACTTACATTTGAAATGATATTTTCCACACACATTAACGTAAAATATCGTGTAGCTACAATATTATTTTTGTTTCTTTATCAATGTTTTGAAATAGGTTTGAGCCAGAGTTGGCATCCATTTCAACGCGTTGGCTAAATCGGCTTCCTTTTCCTTACTTAAAATCTTATGTTTGGCCACATATGTATGCACAGGCGATAGATGTGCGAACTTTTCGCCACCCACCTTGTAGAAATGTGTGGTCGCACATTTACGATGCAAAATTGTGAATCAGAATGTTTAATTTTATATTCCATTTCAGCTTGTCTTAGGGCGAATTTTAGTTTCGCAACTTGAGGTAACGGTATTTTATTAAAATGCAGATGTTTGCTACTTGTATGGAAGTTCTTGAAATGCTTTGTTCCCAACTGAATAACATTAAATGGCTTTTTTTCTATTTACTACCATAAGTATCCGCATGAAAGAAATCGGTGACTAGAATTCACTAGCTTTCATAACTTTCTCTGTCTGGGAATGAACATTGTCTACTGCCTGAATACACAAGTGACCAGCGGTAGAGTACTTCATTACTACGACATCGATTTCTGGGTGTCGTCTGAAAGTCCTTCATGGCTAGACATCATCTGATTATTGTTTCGGGGTGCACAGCTGTCACTCCACATGATAATATGTTTTATCTTAGGTGAGTTTTGAATAATTTTTTCCAAAATTTGGGAAACGTCACTTGCAATATCATTTCGAGAAGGGCCTGTGTCCATTTGTGTCCAAATTGTGCAATGTATTACGTCTTTGGATGGAACAACATGACCTGTCCTATTGAATAAATTTAATTTTCTTAGAAATTGTGTGCTGATTAATTTGTCTGTTGATTTACGAATCAGTGGTTTTTGTCAAAAATGACTTGCTTAAGGGCGGGAATATATTTTCAGAAAATGCCGATGTCTGATACTATAACACTCGACGTAGAAATCATATTCATCAGGTGACAGTATCAACAGCTCATTACAAAAAATGCACATACAATACATGTACATTATTTTACAACACTTTGCCAGATGACATTAAACGATTAAATTCGATAGAAAAGTTTAAATTCAAAGTGAAATCGTTTCTGCTGCATAACTGTTTCTATACAATTAGAGACTATACTGAGCATCACAAGGAAAGTAATATTAATTTCAACAGTGATATTTAATGTATTATTTACCATTTGGACTGTATAATTCTAAACAATATGTAACAAGTATTGTATCGCAGCTTCTGGGTCAATGACCCCCATCTTGATCAGGTTTTTCGTCCAGTTTCCCTGATCCATTGAGCAAATGCTGAGATGGCCCCTTGTTTTGCTTCTGGACATAAATGTAACTTCATTATCTGTGCACGTCTTCGAGAAATCAGTGGGAAATACAGTTATTCAAGTTATCGTTTCCATGTTGTCGGGGCAGGAAGTATTATTCCGAAGGACAACATGGATGAGCCCAAAATGTATTGCTTATTTATCCTTGAAAATAGATTTTATTACATGGGAGCGGGTTTATTATTTTTTTTCAAAATTCAAGTAGTGTATGACTTAGTATAGGGATCACAGAATTTTGAAAATGTGCACACAATTCACTTCTCCCCATAGTACGTTAATTGTTTTTGACATAAAATAAATAAATAAATAAATAAATAAATAAAATTACTTATATTTGCTCTCGGAACTCCTATCACATTTTCTAAACCAAAGGACACTACAATTTGTATGCTCACCTTTCTTCTTTTGATCTCTCTCTCTTTTCTGCCGTTTTACTTGTTCTCTGCGTGTTAAATGTACTTTAACATCAAATCAATAGAAATATTATTTTCCAATTCATTAATTCCGTAGTCCTTACAGAAATCACCTCTGTCTTCTTTTGGTGTTCCTGTTACTTTCTCTTTATGTAAATGCACATTATATATCTTCTGGCTTCTAGCAGGTGGGGTTGCGATAGAACTTCATTAATACAATAATTTCTTTATTTGCAACATAAAACTTGTAGTCGAAAGTATTTTTCTTTCGAGGGTTTAGAGTATTTTCTGTTGTGTCTCCTTTTCTGAAAACTATCTGATGTCCTTAGAATGAAGCTGAACGTTTCAGAATGACTTCCCAAATTGTTAAACAAAATTAATAAGCTCTCTTGCTCTTCTGGAGGAACATTTCGTGTGCAGTTGTGATGACAAAAACTTCTACGATGTGTGGTGACTAAGCACTGTAATTGGAATGACCTTGCCTTTGTAATTTGTAAGTTCCAAGCCAGCTTGATGTTTCTTCGACATTTGCACTTTTTTCCAATTCTTCTCATTACGTTTCCTTTTCCTCGTGTGCTTCAGTCTTTCCTTGATGGGAGATTTTTCCGTTTCTGTCTCTGAACTTGAATATAGTACTATCTAGATTTATGATCTCTGCAGCACTACAATTAGCAACCAAAATCTCAGAATCTTCTTGAATAATTTGAAAAATTCTGCAAAATTAATTAATATAAAAAGTGAATTATGTATAGTTGCAATATGCACCTGGTTTTAAATATCTGATCATTTAAAATATTGTAGTTTACAATATAAAATAAAAATCACAGCAATGGAATTAACCTGTTATTTTGCCTGTCATTTCAAGAAACGCGTTCAGTTGCGCTGGGTCTAGTAGCCCCATGCTATATTTTTTGTTTTTAGAACATTCTATGAATCTATTGCAGAAAATTTACAATGTACTTTCTCTGAGAAAGTATTAGAAGGGATTTTAATGAGATATGAATTTCAGTACACATTACAATGATTATTTAATTAACACAATGAGAAAATAGAATTTCACGAAACAAGAAAACAAGAGTATCGCCCAATTCAATCCTAAACAAGAAGTCATAATTATATTATTGCTTTATTCATTATCAATAGTAACGTTATTTACACTAAGGTGTTTATAAATAATTTTTGCGGGTTTGCGTAAATTTAATAATCACAAATTTTGCAAAATTTTTTCGACCTTTTTTTTCATTGTAAAGGGTCGACACCTATTTCAGTTTGTACTTTGTGGTGTAGAAGGATTGTTACTTTTCTCAGCATTTGTTGAATTTCTCCTAAAAGACAAGTAATATTAGATCTTTGTAACTGCTAGAGTAACAAGTTCCGAGTCAAGTTCTTCTTGTAGGTACTTTAGTCGATGCGAGAGCATTGCCCGCCGTTTCCTAAATAAATTATTCCATTTGTTGCAGCAATATTTTAAAGATGAGATAAAATCACCATCGGCCGTAGATTCATCATTTTTCTGTATCTGTGAAAAAATAAATGTCCTCCGAAATGTTGTGATATTGTTCTAAATTGCCCTCTTTGCCTCATTTATGGTGCACATCTAAATACCCAGAATTTTCTTCAACATTGTCTTCCGATTCACAATCGGAATTTTCTTCGAAATATTCATCTCGAACATCGTATGTTGAAAGAAGTTCTCGTATCTTTCCTACATCATCTGCCATTTACAGATCAAAACGTTTACTCGTTAACAGTGTAGTAAAAGAAACACAATGTTATTCTAACTCCCCCTTCTTTCTAGGGCTTTTATCCAGCCAACAGGCGGTTACCCTTTACGTCCCGATGGGACGCATATTCGACCATACACTAGACAAACACTCTTGCGGGCTCCTCTGATCTGGGGTCAGAAGAACGCGAGACCCTCCGCGACAACACATACAAAGTCAAGGGACAAACAACCATGTCCAAGGTGGGACTCGAACCGGCGACCCTTCGGACCAAAGCGCTGAGTCGGTATTCGCTCTTAGCCACCTCGGCCATCCAGGTCGGCTATTCTAACTCCTACAAACACAAGAAGCATGCACGTATACTAAAGCGCAAATGAAGCACATGGCTCTGAAGTCATTCTAAGAACTGCGTATGTCAGTATTACGTGCGGGAGGTCTGGTTCATACCCCTGCGTAGCACGCCGAAGGAAAGAGGAGCTGCGTTACCTACTGCCCTCCAACTTATTTGTTGGTAACCTTGCCTCCGGATGCAAAATCCTTTAACACAGGGCGTCACCAAATTGCGAAAACGTATACCCACAACACAGAGAGATATTGAGTTGGATTGGGTCTACTAGATTCATGCGCGCCTAAGGAAGGGTTAACTTCGCATTTATTAGCCGAATAAAAGTAAAATCGTAATAATCCGCGTTGTAAATAGAATTTATAGGCTAACGAATTTTATAACGTTATATCAACATGTGAAGCAAAGTGCAAGTAGCTGATGTCGCGTAATCTATAAATTCGTAGTTAGCAAGACATTCATTCGGGCATCATAAGGAATTTCCAATTTCGGTGAAATATTATAAATTCTGTCTGGTTTCTAATTAGACCTGATGAAGAATAAATAGTTCGATATTTTTAAATATATGTTTATCTTTTTACGGCATTATGTTTTGCTTTAACAGGTCTCCTTGGTGTCTCGTCTTCTACAGCTTGGAGCACGAAGATCGTATTCAGAACCACAATGCTCATACATCTCTTCGATTTCACTTCGCCTCATTGCAATTATATCTGCTTCTTAAAGATCTTCTAACACCAGGACACTTTGCGCGGGAATTGTCCAAATAGAGTGCAGCCTACAAGATAGTGTCCACATGCATGTAAACAGATTGGTTTGGGCGGTGAAGCAGATAGAACCTTTCTTCACAAACTTGAACATACTTTTTGCCGATAGTACCATTTTACCTTATCAGTAGCTTAGAAACTAAGCTTATTACTTCAATGTAACTTAGAGGTTATGTAAATCTCATCGCTACAATTACAAACATCACATAAAGTCATCAAGTTTTGGAAAAATGTCAGATAGAACCTTTTTACTTTTTTTAAGGTCAGGAATTTGAACCTGAAAAATGAGACTTGTTCCAAGACTCCAAACGTTGTTTGAATGTTCTTTTTTTCAACAATGGTATAATAATATAATGTGCAATGACTGACATTATTAAAAAAACTAGACATTATCTATATTTAAAATATTCTGACAGTCCTATAAAAAATTAAACCTTCGTCCAGAGAATTCGACCTGGCTATTTCGCTAGTGAAAATACGCCATCGTTGGGAACTCAACGTTTAGCTCGATCAATGTCACAGAGTAAGAGTTGCTGCGCTGAACTAACTCATCCAGTGTTTTTCAGAAGTTTTGGTGGTTACATCCGTGCTAATTTGGATGCAAACGATTCATATTTGAAAGATATTGAAGAAAAATCCGGACTTCAAGTAACACGTTGTTGGAGAGATAGCTTGGAATAATTAATGACAGGTTTTATCCGGATGTCTGTCCTTTTTCTTTTTCTTCTTTTTTTTTAAATTTTCAACCCCGATGATTATCATCACTATGCTATCCAACAGTACTTAAGATATTAAAGTATTAGATATCGATACATCATGCGTGTCATTCATTAATATGAAAATCCCGATATCATTAATCCTAAAATACTGTGTGTCATTCAAAAAAATAAGTGCAATTTCCATCTAAAGAATGTATGCCAGAATCGCTAAGAAACAACTAAAAAGAAGCCAAAACGTAACCTGTTTAGCAATTGATTTAAAAAGGAAAAATACATCACTGCAAGACTATTTACATCTAATGAAATATTGACTCAACTTTATGTATTTTAATCATAGGTCTAGTGCAATACAAAACATAAAAACAAATTGTTTTGATTCATTTCCTGGGGTTACCTGGAGGGGGGGTCAGAGCATACCCCACTCGATGACGGTCCAATACAAATTATTTTCAGACGCGCCTACGTAAGGGTTAATAGATGTTGACAAGCTGAAGTAGTTGGTGGGCGAGTACGCACCTGCCAGGCGCCGACGCCAGCGAGGGCGTCGTTGCTGTCGGGGCCCGCGCCGGCGGCGGAGAGCTGCTCGTCGTCGCCGTCGGTCCACGGGCAAGGGGAAAGGGACGGGGCGGAGGCGGAGGTCGTTGAGGGGGACGTGGAGGCGTGGGATGCGGCGGGGACGGAGACGGTGATGGCGAGGGAGGCGGCGGAGGCGGCGGTAGCGGCGGGGGCAGAGGCGGAGGCTGGGAGGCGGACGGAGGTTTGGATGCCTACTCCCGCGGCCAGAGGGCAAGGGGCGGAGGCGGGGGCGGGGGCGGGGGCGGGGGCGGGGGCGGGGCCGCGGGCGGCCGCCTTACGCTGGAGAGCGCGGCGCAGCGCGTCGAAGTCCCTGGCGCGGCCGCTGCGCGCCGCCCTCGGCACCGCCGCCGCCTCCGGCTCCTCCTGCGCCTGCAGGGCCCCCAGCAACGGCGGCTGCCACGAGGCGCACGGCATTGGTGGCATACCACGGGGGCTTTGGAATTGTTTTAGCAATTTTCAACGCGCGACCGACAGTTACTATTTCACTACAATTATTTCACAGAAAATGTTTGAAAAGGAGAAAAACAGTACGAAGAAAGGTGAAAGGAAGAAAAGGAAGAGGAGGAGAAGGAAGGATGAGAAGAAGGAAATAGGAGAAGGAAAAGTAGAAAAAGAAGAAAACGGAAAAAAGGACAAGAAAGGAGGGAAAAGCGAGTAAAGAGGAGAAGAGAAGTGGAAAAACAAGGATAGCAGGAGGAGTGGATTTTTGGATGCGTTGATGGATGCGAAGTGGATTGATGAGGAAGGGAAGGATAATGGTGAAGATAACAGTAGGACAATATTACTAGTTTTATCCACTTTCATTATCTAAAGGCAATCACTATGAAACTGAAAATAGTATTGTAATAAGTGTTCCATAGCTCACTATTGTTCCATTGCTCACTATTAACACAAGCACAATTAATTAGCTTTCCGTAACTAATCAATTGGCGTTCCATAGCTCACTATTAACAAATATCAATTTCGTAATTTAATTAATATTAGAACAGACACTTTATAATAATCCCAGTACTCCTATTAAATACTATTAACATCAGTCAGTCACCTTTCGAAGGAAGTCTCCCAATGCTTCAGTCGTAAATGACTATTAATGCATAAAATGGTAATTATTTGTACAAGTGATTTCAATGCTGCAGATCACCATCTTATATTCTAGTTTTATTCTTAATGCAGCAGTACTGGTAAATGATGCAGTTATTTACAACGAAACTGTGGGGAATTTCGGATTCAGTGGCTTCGGTCCGAACTCCTTCAAGTAAAACTGTCTGAAGAAGACTGCGTAAACGGAAAGATTCGGTTCGTGGACTGGAACCGAAACTCAAACCATTCTATAACCTATGAAAACAATATCAGTTCCCGCGGCTTTATATGAAGATGTGTCTGACACACCTGACAGCCTAGTAAGTAACCGCACAGATTAAATCTTAAGTCTTTGCTGTGGTGCACAATAAACTAACAACACATGAAGTTAAGAGCGCTCCTCTGGCCCGACGTGAAAACTAGCCGATGGCCCTGTGGACTGGAAGTGAAGCGTTGCCTACCACCATCACACTGAGCCTGCGAACCCTTCAACTGCGCTCGCCCCGCAAGTACTTTCATTGGCTACAAGCTCCCACTTGAACTTTATCTCTGAAGAATTTTATTATTTATTTGTACAGAAACACCGTTCAGAATCTCAATATAAAGCAACCTTTATTAGTAAAATCCATCCTTGATTAGTAAAATATTGTCTACCTACAGCTGAGCACGGTCTCCTCACCATTGAGGAAGAAGCTAATCGCTCTGATCCTCCTAGTTCACCGTCATGATGGAAGGAGCTCGGCTGATTGATTGATTTATTGACTGATTTTTTCGTGTTTCCGGGCGCGTCAACTGCTTCAGTCATTAGTCCCGTTAGTGTAGTGCATGTTTTTTCTCGGGAGATGGCAGTGATCTTCCCCCGCTGGATGGCGAGATCCGGCGCCGACCTACCGTCAGCTAGTGGGGTTTCCCCCTAACTAGGACTCTCCCACCAACGGGGCACCGCCCAAGCCGGGACAAGCTCTAAGCTCCCGACCGGTCTCCCGGAATATGTGGTAATGTAGTGCATGTTAGTGTAAGTTTGTGTGTGTGTAAGGGGAGAGGATAGGACAAGGAAGAGGAAGGACAGAGCGTGCGCGGTCCGTGGCCCGTTTGGTAGGGTACTGCTCCGGCATTCGCCTGGTATTGATCGGAGAAACCACGAAAAACTACCGATCACGGCAGCCGGCCGCTAGAATTCTCCTCCAGACAGCGACTGAATTCGATCAAGCTGAAAAGCTAATGCCGAAAATTCTGCCGCCGTCAGGACTCGAACCTAGGACTTCCCGGTCAGACGCGCTGCAGTGACATCAGTTGATGCACTGAGCTACCGCTCCCGGCAAAGCTTGGCTGGTCTTTGGGTAAAATGTATCGTTTATCCTCACGAAAGACACTCATAACTCGCAATGTGTGTTGCACATTTGATTATTAATAAGCTCTCGTGTGATATTGAATTGTAATGGGTTTAATGGGTGGATGTTTAGTTGTCGCGGCGGAATTTTGTGATCACATTATGGCTCTCTAAAGATGAGTGATCAGCGAGCTGGAATGGAACATCATTCGTCCCGCAGAGTTTCTACGTCACATCCGGGTGGACAGTGAGAATACAAGTGTTGGAATCTGCACTGCAAAATCTGACTATCTTGACAAGGCGTGGGCAGCAATTCAAAATAACATCTCTTAATATGAGCTCATAATGATTTTTTAATTATCACAAATATAAACAAAACAATGTGTTTGAATGACATTAATCACGTACCTATTTCTTTCCTGGCTAAGAGCTCCTTAAACTTTAATTGCACTACCTCTGAAGATCTTCCGAATGTGAGTGGATGCGTTGTAATTCTTCAGTCCATTGCCTAACATTTGCTTCCACAATCACAAACTCACTCTCTTCATTGCTTGAAATATTTGCAAAGTATTTCTAGTATATACAACATGAAGATGGATATAATTTCTTGACAAGAATGAGAAAATGTCTTCAATTCCAACGTTTTTCAAGTATTATCTTACCTCTGGTATTCCCCACGAAAGAGTGCAGGACGTCATCTTCTCAACAATAAAGTTATTCTCTCGTTAACGAACGAAAACTTCCACTCCTACGAAAAGATAGTGGTGATAATAATAATTTTTTTACAATAATAATAATAGTAATAATAATAATAATAATAATAATAATAATAATAATAATAATATATGCGTGCAACGCATGAGGGCGTATCAAAGATATTTTGCCATATTTCTTCAGAATAAATTAGAAAATTGTGTAAACAATTACCATTTTTGAATCGCAAACTATCAAAAGTTATCTTTCTGACTTCTTTCGTTCAAAATAAATCCATGGATTATTTGATTCAGATTCTAAGTAAACATTTCAAATTACTATTATATCACATAGAAACATAGTTTCATATTACAATCTGATAAAACACATCTGTGCTGCTTTCCTTTGTTAATGAGTACAACTATTGGGTATCCATGAAATTCACAATTCGCATTTACCTTGCATTTCCTCTTGTTCTTTCTCTATTCATCCTTTTTTCATCACATCTTTAACATCCTTCAAGCCTAGGTTCACATGGTTCTCCATTTCTATAAGAGAAAAATTAAATTACTGATTGCAAATAAGTGAGCATTGTTCTATCCTCAGGCTTCAGCAAGAGAACATAAATAAATTTAAATAGGTTATGCTATGATAGTGAAATTGCGCGATTGCTATTTTTATTTATAAATATGTCGATATATTGTTGTTATGCATGATGTTGTCTTAACAATTATACGGAAGGAAAAATTGACTTCTCTTTGTAAAATAACCGCAACTCAGAAGTTAATCGCAACTCGAAACTCCGAAAACAAAAATGCTCATCCTAATACTACTGGAGTATTTAATAGTTCACTTATGCGAAATAATTACCAAATATTTATGTTAATACTTAACTCATTAATGTATTAATCAAGATTATTTTATGATATTGTAATACAAGGTGGCCAGCGATCTGGCTTTTGGAAATTCAAGGTTTTTTCCCGGTTTTCCAGGTCTGAGAATACAAATTTTCCAGGTTCTTTCTCGCACATTTCATCACCTTCTTATCTTCTATCGCTTACGCACTACTAAACGGAAAGTTATGTAATGAGGAGGGAGAGCGACCAATTTTCGGAGGAGAAAATGTTATTGCCGGACCTTGGAAACGAAAAAGTGGATAAATCCAGTTGCTAAATTTTTGGAAAAAAAATCTTCTAACACGTGGTGTAGAATCAATGTTCTGTGGGTCCTTGACAACGGAAACTCGGTTGACGGCGAAACGTCCGTCCGTCTGTTCAGTGAACAACGCTAGCGGCTAAACCATTCAGCCGATTTTTTCAAAATTTGTACTCCGTAATCGATCTGGCGATGTCGCCTCCCCTTAAATTTGAAAGTTATTTTAATTGGGGGGGAGACTTGAACCCCTGGTACACTTTCTAAATTTTCAAAGAAATGGTTACAAAGCTTTTGATTTTTTTTTTGTATAGTGTGAAGACCGTTTATGAGAATGGTGTAGATCTCATATTCGTTGAAAACTATGATTTTTCGAAAATTGCAAAAAACAACATGTTTTCGGCATCTTCCTACAATTACAATTATGAAGATAAGAGATTTTTCCTTTAATGAAATATGTTCCTTAAAGCTAGATTTTGAAATAAGGTCATGTACAATCTTTCGAAAATTTGAGTAGTTTTCGCGTAATTTTGTGTAAATGTACGCAATTTTTATTTTTTTTTAACAATTTTTTTTTCTAAAAAACGGCAGAGAGAATTTTTATTCAATTTTCACCTCGGTTAGCGATTAGAACGTTCAAGAGTGCAGAGCTCATGTTCATTGAAAATTTTGACTTTTGAAAATTGGAAAAATTCAAAATTGTTTCGCCGTCTTTCTACACTTACAATTATGGTGAATTTTACTTTGTCGCGCTTAAGAAGGAACTTCTTAAAAAGAGAAAGTTATGTAATGCTTCGCGAAGAATGATGAATTTTCGGCATAAAAACTATTACAGGGCCATGATAACGAAAATGTGGATAAATTCAGTTGCTAAACATAGAAAAAATTCTCTAACACGTGGTGTAGACATAATCCATGTTTTATGGGTTCTTGACACTGAAAAATCGATTGACAGCAAAATATCTGTCTGTGAACAACGTTAGCGGCTAAACCGTTCAACCAATTTTCTCGAAAGTTAATATTTTCCAATCGATCTGGCTGATGTCGCGGCCCCTTGAATTTGAAATCGATATTTTAATTTTGGAGGTTACTTTACATGAAGTCTCTCAGACATTTTCACAATTTTAAAAAAAATAGCGCCATCGATTTTGATGAAATTTTGTTGTTGGATAGTCTACAGGACCTTTGAGGGAATGGCACAGGCCTCATGTTGGTTAAAAACCCTGATTTTTCAAAAATTGAAAAAATTGAAAATGTTTTCGACGTTTTCCTACAACTACAATTATGAAGATAATTTTTTTAACGAAATTTGTTTATCAAGAACAGATCTTCAAATAAGGCCATGTTCGAAAATATGAGTATTTTTTGAGTAAATAGGCGTCCAACTTAATCGGCCGCTCTAAAAATCCTGCGTCTCGTGATCGTAATTTTAGATATGTTTTGAGGCAGTTAGATGCTACGTAAGTTAGAATGTGCATGTTATTTTATATTTCTTCGTTTTTTAAATTGGAGCTTTTGTTATACGTTTACAAATTAATCTTTTAGAAAATATTAAAAACCTATTCGAAATATGAAATAGAGATTGCTAGCCTTCAGTCGCCCGCTCCCAACTTACGTAGTTGGATGATACGTGAGGATTTGTATATTATTTCATATTTCATTTTATTATTATTTATTACATTTATATTATATTTGTGTTATTCCATTTTCAATTGCGTCCTTTGTGTTAAATGTGAAAACGAATAGATGAGCGATCATTGAAACTATTTAATTTCCATTACTAATTGCGAGAAAGTACGTGCTGTTTTAGAACCACTAGATTTATTGGTAAAATGTGTTCATCAAAAACATCTTTATATAATGTCATATTCTACTTTTCGAAAATATAAGTATTTTACGCGAAATCTTGTGTCAAACATTGACATTTTGTAAACATTTTTTCTTAAAACACGGTAATTTTTTTGATTAAATTTTGACATTAAATAGCGTAAAGGGCGCTTGAGATAACGATGCAGGTTTCATGTTGGTTGATATGCTCGATTTTTCGAAAAATGAAAAAAATTAAAATTTTCTCTGGGTCTTCTTGTAACTTCAATTGTGAAGATATAATTTTTTCTTAATGAAATATGTTCATCAAAAACAGATTTTCAAATAAGGTCATATTTTTTCGAAAACATGAGTATTTTTTCCGTAATTTGGCGTCAAACATTGTGGCGCGTTTCGAATTTCCTGCGCTTCGTAAACATAATAAGGCTCTTGGAAACTATTATCATTCTTATAAAAGAAAGTAGATTGATGGAAGATCATACAATTAACTTCAAACTAACAAATTACTTCTTTATTTCAAGAAATTTTGATCGTTTTTTATGGTATGTTTCATTTGTAAAAGTTTGAAATGACTACTGTTCATGGCTATCAAAATGAACGCTGGCATGCACCACAGACGCTTCGTTTGAATTGGTTGGGTTTGGATTATATTAGCATTATTTCTAAAACTACATGAAAGAAAAATTGAAAAAATTGAGTACCATAAATTTGTAGCAACATTTTAATTTTAATTTCATATTACTATCTGCGCTGCCTTGAAGAACAATGCAGCGAAGGAAATAGGCTCTACTAATGGCACGCAACCCCGTCAAGATCACCGCATGTTCATTTTCTTCGTGCTCCCTGTCAATTCGGGCACTGTCACTCTTAATCTCCTTGTAAGTAGGCTACAAGCAAAGATAGCTTTGACTGCGCTCTTCTAGAAAAGAAGTTAAAATTCCCTTTGAATGTCATGAACGAGAAAACATGGCCATTTCGATCGGAAAAATAGCAATGTGGTACCGCCCATGTCATCAAAAAAGAGGCGCCACACTCATTGAAACTCAGCGATTGAGTTGCCAGTGAGACGTTTATTCCGTAAATATCTCGTACATGCACGTGCAACCCACTGGCAACCATATAGGTGCTCTGAGGTGCTAGGTACTCCATCAATGTTGCTTCTACACAAGGGGCAGAGTTTCAAGTAGTGTTATGCGTGAGTCAATAACTTCGCGATCCTCAAGCAAACATGCGACACTTCTCGTATATACTTCGATTTAAACACTCGCCGTTATCATGTACTGAGTTGAATTCAGTACTTTACTGAAAAAGATGACGTATGTGAATTTGTGCTAAATGCTGGAAAAAATATTAAAATAACGAACAATCCCGGTTTTCAAATCAAATTCCGGTTTTTTTCCCGGTTTTCAAGGATTCCAGGTTCGCTGGCCACCCTGATTTAATACTATTTTGTTCTTCGCGGTACAATTAAAATGAAAATTTAATATTACTATGAACTATTTCATTTTTTAATATAGAGACTTATAGAAACTTCTGAATCACATAACGCCAGGCTGACAGAAATTCCTGAATAATAACTGAAAACTTTCAAATATAAAACACTTTCAATTAAACTTTCACAAAAACAAAATGTCAAATTTAAAACGATATCAAAAATATGTCTAACTCAAATAAACGAATTTCGTCTAGTTTTTCAAATATATCATCAGACAATAGATGGCGAATATATAAAACCCGCCGAGGAAAATAGTTGAACTCGCGCTGATAATCATAAACTAGTGTTTTAAAGAATAAATGTTTCTTATTGTCAAATAATTGTCTAGCATTTGTAATGATTTAGATTTATCATTTAAAAATTAAGAGAATTCAAATTCAACAGCTGAAAGGGGTTTTTATTTTTGTTTCAATGAAATCATTCACTAACAGTATCAAACAAAAAGAAATTATTCTCATTATCTTTATCTGTATTGAAAGTATTTCTTTTTTAAATACACCTATTTGATGTATTTAAGTGCATCTCTAAAATACATGTCCAAAAAACTCAAAAATACAGTTTTTGAAATACAAAATGTACGTAAAATACGGGTTTCAAATACAAGTATTTAAATAATGCCCAACCGTGATCATTATATTATTATTATTATTATTATTATTATTATTATTATTATTATTATTACATTACAATATTTTCACATACCCCCCCCCGTTGTATCCTTGCAAATGTGCTAAATGCACGATTTGTCTTGATGTCGTTTTGTAGATGAATGAAGGCATTATTCGATCGACATATCGGCCGATGTAGCTCAGAGCATGCATATAAATAAATTATACAGTAATAAAATATTATGTTAAAGATAACGATAAAGATACTTTATCTACTCAAGAAAGATGCTTCACCAGCGACGATATTTTTGGAGAAAATTCATTTCTCCATCATTTTGTATAATAAATTATTATTTCTCGTATTTATTATTTCTGTATTTCTGGAAGGGGTTTCATGGTTACAGCCACATCCGACATCATTTACACATGTCGCGGCATTTCTTGAACGTGGGGACGGACCAAGCGAGGAAGAGGTGAAGCTCCGCGCTGGTTGGGAGAGAATCCGCCATCTAGGGGACTCAAACGAAGGACTTCCAGGTGAACGAATTGATGGATGTTTCCCGGCACATCCATTGCTATGGTCTTTAATCCCGTTTGTGTGGTGAATATTGATCCCAGAAGATATCGGGCGTTCCCATCCCATTGGATGGTGAGATCTGATGCCGACCAACATGTCGGATTACGGGGGAATTTCCCTTCCAGGTGTCCGCCCCAGCGGGGCACCGCCCTAGACGGAGGAAGATCTATGGTCTCGTCATGTGTAGTAGTGTAAGTGGAACACACGTAAGGGTGTGTTTGGGAGAGGATAGGTCAAGGAAGGGAAAAGAAAGAGCCTGCACGATCCTGGTAGCCCTTTAATTAGGGTACTGTTCCGTCATTCGCCTGATGTTGTTCGGAGAAATCACAGAAAACTACAGATCAGCCCTACATTTCTCCTCCAGTTCAACGGTTAAATTAGAGCTAGCTATATAAAATGTGTCGAAAATCCGTCACCACTGCAAATTGAATCCTGCGACCCAAGTCAACGAAGCCTCAGACTACATGCGAACACACCAGGTTTAAGAAGCATGTTCGTATCGCAAATTTAAAAAGAAAAGAAAGGGTCTTCAATTCCTTCATTATATTGAAAGGTCGAGGTCGTTGGTCGACATCTGCGTCTTACATAGGCTTCCGGCCTCGCGAGTATTCGCATGTTGGCGATGCATCAGTGTGACCAGTGTGAGTGACCAGTGTGAGTTATTGTGCTGTTGGCATGTGTTCAATTGGAGATTAGAAAACTGAACTTCATTTTTCACATTTCAAACTTCCAGGATTACGTTTTATAACTTCAGACAGGTAAGTGATTCATTTATGCAGCAGATTTCGTTGCTTATCAGCACAAGCTTTATCTTCGCGTTTATTTTTTTAGAAATGAAAACAATTATTCCTTTCCAAACTTAACTTGTCTTTTAACATTTAATCGCGGTATTATATTCAGTAAGACACGAAATTGATCTTATACATGATGCTGGAAGAAATAAAACAATATTACTCCATTGTTATTTAATTTGATCATTACACTATTTGAACATATTGCAACGTTATCAATAGCGAATAGTTCACTGTGTAAAATCTTCAGTATGAAATGAATTTCGAAATAAATCTACTACGCCACTCGTTTCTTCCTTTTGATGATATATAGTAGCTCAAAATTGAAATTCTTTCGTATTTGTAACTTTCTAATTCAGATAAATTCATTCTTCCAACATCATTTACTTGCCTTCTTGATAAGAATTACAGATGTATGTACTCACTACCAGTACCACCACTTTAAGACCCTCCTGTACATTCCTTCATGCATGATGAAGGCATGACTTTGACCTTTCCTGAGGCAAGATGAATATGTTTTTAACGACGCCTCAAATGACCTTCAAATACCTGTTTATCTATACAATCAAAGAGGCAAATCAATTGGCAGCTCTATCAGAAGAAAAAATGCGTGTTGTTGTGATGACAAAAATGTTTGTTTTTTTTGTTTTGTTTTTGTTTGTTGTTGTTGTTGTTTTTTGCCCTCTTGGCAAGGATTAACAGTAACAGTTTACTTTTTCGTTTAGGTTCATAAAATGACTAGAAAAAAAACAAAATTCACAGAATAAAGCATCCATTCCTTCTATTCGTATTTCATACTTTTCACTGATCCAAGGGCTATGTTGTTAAGATCCTACCAGTGGCGCTAGTTTTTAATACACGTTTAAGTACACAAACATTTTGGATGAAGTGATTTGTACGAATCTGAATAACTTTGACACCATTCGTTTCCATAGCAACATAGCAAGCAAAATTACTTTAGTATCAACATCTTTCAATATCCTACCAAGTAATGAATAACATCCTCGAAATTGACTATCTCTACAGGAAATGTAAAACATAATATACAGTACGTGCCAGTTCACAGTGCTTTATTTTTATAATTTTAGATAGTATTTATACTAAAAAAATAGTATTTCACAAACAAACATACCAAAAACCACAAAAATCTCTCCCAGCACCACCCAATCCAACCATCCCTCCATCTATCTCCCCCAGCACCGCCCAATCCGGGAGAAAGAAAGCGCCCGTCTGGTCTCCCGACATTTATGATAATCTAGTGCATACAAATGTTAGTGTGTTTGTGTGTGTGTAATGGGAGAGGAGGGGACAAGTACCGATCACAGCAACGAGCCTGTAGATCTAGAAAGCTCCTCCAGATAGCGGGCTTAAGTCGACCCAGGTATATTATAACTGATGTCAAAAATTCGCCGCCGTCAAGACTCCAACCCTAGGATCTACCGACGAGCATTTCTGTAGTAGCCACCCTGAACCACCTCAGTCAGTGGGAGAAGAAGATGATAAAGAAGAATATGAAGATAAAGAATATGAAAAAGAGCAAGACGATAATAAAGAATTAGTTAGTTAGTTAATGCCTTGTTTTACGTGGCGAGACTCGGGCCATCAGGCCCACTCTTCCGTCTAACCACGCAAATTTCGCTACGCTCCTTTCTCCACCAAACGGAGATTATATTATCTTGGGCGATGAAACAGGTGGATCTCAATTTTCTTCAGAGGCTTCTTTTAGGCTTAAGGATCTTTTACATGCAGTAAATCTACTACATGGGACAGCCGGCCTTACTTCCCCTCCGAAGTAAGGCGTACGAAATATTTTTTCGCCCTTAAAAATCTACGGCTTCGATCGTGTTTGAAACCGCCAACTCGGGTACAACAGTCCGGTACGCTAACCATTATATCACCGAATCCTCAGAATAAGAAGAGATAACGAAGAAAAAGGAAAGGAAGTTTTTAATTTACCCCACACGACACCAGTTGTTTGTATACGTCCGTTGGAAGTCCTCCCTAATGACTAACCTTGACTTTCATCTGCACGCCCGCTGCCCCCCTCCCCCGCCACCATGCGAGGCCGTGCCACGCCCCCTCGGCGTCTCGTGAGCTCTGCGGCCGCCTGCTCGAGAAGCCAACCCGTGGCGTGAGGCGGGCGCGCCGCCGAGGTACCCATGGGTGGCGCAGCGGAAGGTCGAAAGCGGTTAAAAAGACCAGCGCGAGCCTCCCCTCTCCACCGCCAGCGCCTCGTGCGTCAAACTCGAGGCCAGTCTGCGCCTGACCGTCCTGCGGAGACCAGGGCCTCGTCGGAGCGACCAAAAATGCCTTGTCACAGGTCGGTGTAGGACGCCCCCGAAGCATTCTCCCGGAGTCGCTCAAGAGATACGCGTAAGTCCATTTCATATACTACTTCACGAAGTACAGTAGACTCGCGATTATCCGAGGCAATCGAGAGCTCGGCTACCTCGGGTACGAAAAAACTGGGATACTCAGGAGTACATTGGGTTAGGATAGTAAAAAAAGAGATAAAATATGAAAGGTTGGTTTCATGCCAAAGAGAAGATTGGATTTTCCTGGAATACGTGGCATCAACCATCGCAAAGTCCGACTCCTCGCTACTCTAGCAACGAATTCAGCACGTGTGAGTTCTATTGTAAAATAGATTATTTTATTTGTCTTTTCTGATGATTGTCTGCACTAACCCGAACTGGGACTCGGATAATCGCGAGTTAACTGTCCTGTACAATTCCTTCCAAATGAATCTCCCCAAAGTCACAGTCTCACTCCGAATTACAACCATGTCTTCAGGTTTAAAGCGATTAAGAGACATTCAAAAATATGTTGCTTTTTTTCTAAAGGAAGACTGTTCTCGTTGAGTGTGATAAAAACGAACGAAGGGGAGCGAGTTTTCTAAAACAAAGTGTTGCGTGAAAAAAATTGTTAATCATCTACTTACGTGTTATATTTTACTGAACATCCTTATTTTTATTACTCAATTATGAATTAATATTTTGAAATACTTATTATCGAATTATTTTGGGTTTGTGTAATAAGATTTGCAGAAAGCTGATATTTTCATTCAATGTTTTTGCTTAAAGCAAAGATTAGGTTGAAAATAATTCTGCACAAAAAGAGTCAAAGCTTCAAAGCTTTTCATTTAAATGTACATTTTTTTAATGTTGCCTTGGAAATTTTAAATAAAACAATTTACTAATTTCAAGGAAAATATAATAATCTGCAATGTACACTGAAGCCCCTTCCCGCCAAAGAAAATATGAACAAGTTAATACTTTCTGATTCGCTGCAGCGGAGTAAACTAATTATGTTTATTGTTATATGAAAAATATACTTTTTAAAAAAAATATGTTTCTTCTTGTTCGACAATAGTCTTTCATGGGTTTTAAAAATACTTAAGATTATTATATGACAATTTTGGATTGGCCATCCATAAGATAAGTGAGGTTTAAACTCTGACATAATTATTTATTTAATGTTATTGTTAATTAAGAAGAGGAAGAAATATGATTGTGTTAAGGAGCTGAGGGTATAGTGGTTTAATGGGGTTTGAATTAGTTTTTGGGAAATCTAGAATTTATACGTGGGTAGACCGCATTTTTTCCCATGCTAAAAATAATGGTACTTGGTGAGGTACGCATATTGTTGTAAACATTGTTAGCTAATTTAGCGATTGTTTCTTCTAATTTTGTAATTTTTAATTCTCGATGAATTTGTTCATTTGTAATGAACCAGGGGGCATTTAGAGTATTTCTTAGAAATATATTTTTAATTACTTTAATTTTATGGAGCTTTTTCGTCCCTGAAAATTCATTTATCCCGAAAAGAAAGGTTACACCTTTTGTTGCCCAAAGACCACTCAAAGTGAACTTTACCGCCAGAAAATAGTTTCACTTCAAAAAGTCATAATTGTAATAGAACTCATTCAACATTGGGAATTTCCAGACCAAACGGATCCGTTAGTCAGAAAGGAGGAGTGTTTGTAAGAGTTAAAACTGGTTACAAGAGGCGGGGATAAAAAGTTATTGTGTGTTATGTTAGGAAACATACTGTCCTGTATGCTCGCCAGCCCAAAAACATCCTCACCGGAACTGGAAGGACAATGACATCGCGACACAATTTCCTCCTCTAGATCCGTCCTGTCCATTGCTTCTGTCTCACGGATTCCAAACATCAGAACTTGTTATGTCCTTTCCGAAATGTACGAGGGCCTTCAGATATCATTGAAATTGCAACTGAGTATAGTTTGATACAATAATTAAAAATAAAATTACAACACACTGCAGAACACACTAGTAAGAGTAAAAACAGAAACAAGAATAATAACACGAACCACTAAGAATCAACTGGAAAGTTATTAGGAACATCAGAACAATATTCGTTAGTCCGAATATATGATTAATATGAGACCAAAAAATAATTTTGCTTTGACAAAAAAAAAAAAAAAAGGGTTCGGTTCACGAGCTATCATCAATGCAAAAAGTTGGTTGCTTTGTCGGTCGGGAAAGCAAGTCGAACGCATGGAGGGGATGGACAAGCAAAGATCAGAACGAGAGAGACTGTCCACTTCGAGGTCAATACGGCCACCAAGAGTGAAAACATCGCTCTGCAATTATTCATGTCGCCAGCTGCTAGAATTTTAAAACAGGGAATTGTAGTTATAACATGTTAGATGATTATCATGTTGCTGTCTCTGAGAATATTTGCTCTTAGCCCCAAAGAAATAATTTGAGTATTAATGTTATCCTTGGCTGCTAACAACGAAAATTATGATATTGAAGTTTTTTCTTTGTTAGTTAATGTCATATTTCTGTAATGTGTTTATTATTAAGATATTTTCCAGTTTTCTTTAAAGTTTTCAGTTACAAATTCCGTATACTCTTAATTGTCTATGGTCGAATTCTCACTTTCGCCAGTCATAATATTTTAAAACAAAATTATTAGTAATGCAGAATTCCGATATTTAGATCATTTGTAAAGGTTTTTCCCCAAATTTGTAACATGAACTATATTTCTCCCTTAAATACATGTTATATAATGCATTTATTACTCGACGTGATGTAATCAAATCGTGACAAAACTCAATAAATTTAATAGCTGAGAGTATACATGATTCAGGGACACAGTGTTACAATTGATGAGTTGATTCACTTCAATGTGAACCCAGCCCATTTAGTATTCTGAAATATGTATACCTTAGAAGTCCAATTGTAAAAGCTTTTTTCCTGCGAATCGGCCAGCATTGGGCCGAGCGACACGTGCATCGTACCGGGGTTCACACAGAAATATGGGGGTGATGCATGTTACATTCTATAGGGGACAATCATGCAGTTTAACGCAGATTCCATATTTATACCTCAGGGTTGTAAGCCCTGGGGGATGGGGTGA
The DNA here is from genome assembly GCA_011170035.1 of Teleogryllus occipitalis. Taxonomy (NCBI): domain Eukaryota; kingdom Metazoa; phylum Arthropoda; class Insecta; order Orthoptera; family Gryllidae; genus Teleogryllus; species Teleogryllus occipitalis. The sequence continues at coordinate 280,213 of BLKR01000876.1, read as the reverse complement.
AGTTACGATGAAGATGGCTGATGAAATAGACATATTCAAACATACAGAGACATACTTATTAACTTATTAAACTTTATTCTTATTAAGCTTAATTAAACTTCCGAGTATATTTGTATTAAACTGAACGTACGTGGAGAACGTACTAAGAATCAGTTATCTGACTCACCCAAACAATCAAGATCCTGGATGAGTATCGTAAAGAGGAAATCCCTTTCCTATCTTCGGTTACGTCGCTATCCGCAGAAGTCCACACCCGAGGTCATTCTGAGCGTCATGACGACTTCAGCATCCGAGACCCAGTTCAATTTAACAACTAACTGGAAAACCATGATGACGTATCGACCAAGGCCGTCGACTCCCAACGACCCCAGGTGAGGTGACCAAGGTCGAGGACGCGCTGAACGGTGAAGTCCGATCTCAGTTTGATTTGATTTAGTTCCAGAGAAGCGACTTAAAAAACTGTATGGGCCTCACAGGAGAGACGTATAATCTACGCACGTTGTGTTAAGTTCCAGAGTACCTACTCCACTCTGTTACTATATGTAATTGAATGATGAATAAAAGTATCAACAAAGAGATGTTATCAACATTTGAAAAGGGAAATTACAATACCAATTCATCGTTTTTCGCGAGATTTATTATCGGATTCTGCTCTGGTGCAATGTGGTCCGATGCGAAGAACTATACGCGCTAGTTTGTAAATAAAATTATTAGAAATATTATTCTACAACTCATTTTAAGATTATTTAAGGTGCGTGTTGCTAGAATTAAATTGATTCTTTATGAATCGAGTCTACGCAATGATGCACAATACAGTATATTTGTATTTGAACAATGTAATACTGCATTCATTTATGTTTACATTGAATGGAACGAACTTAATTACTTATAAAATTACCAGTACATTAGTAATGTTTCCATATAAAAGTATTAGAATAACAAACATTAAAAATTCCGTACTATACTAATATTTCTAGATATTAAGCGGCCTCCTTCGGTGGCTCGAGCCACGCTTTCCACGGCGCAACCCCGGGTTCGATTCCCGTCCGAGGCAAATCATACCTGGGCGCTTTCCTGACAAATGTCCCAGTATCTATTGCTGTGTGACGATGAGAAAGCCCACCCTAAGCTTAAGAAGACCAGAATATACGGGGAGGGGTGTCTTCGTGCTAATAACACGAACCCCTCATTCCATGGCCGAGAAACTGGGTTATCGCTGGTCAGCCAAGGCCCGTAGCAGGCTGTCGAGTCAAAAAAGAGGAACAGATATGAAACGAAAGAAAAAAATGATTTTCACTACATATAGTCAGCAGGCTGAATTACTACAATAAGGATTCAATATTGATTATATCATTTTAAGGAATTATTTTTTATGATTTCCAATAAAATTAAGGATCTTTTATGAAAAAATAAATATATAGGTTGATTTTTTTTTTCAAAATAATTAAGCATTCCTTGTTTGAGGTACTTAATGATTAATTTCCATGTTCAATATTCCCCACCGCTGGAGCCTGATAGAACTTCACATATCAATTTCAGTTCCCTTCAATTGGATACCGTGTTAATAGAGCCGATCCAATGATTTGTGGACACCACCTCTCTTCGCGTCCGCTGTTTCGCGCGCTCTTGCTCTGAACTCTCTCTCCCCCCCGGGGCCACTGCGTGTCGACGACATCCGCTCCTACGTCACAAACGAGGTCCCTCCTTCTGGGTATTCCCGGCGGGCGCTTATAAGCACCGGTGTGCTTCAGCCGGAGTCAGTGCCCACTGTGCTCGGGGCTCCTTTGGACCTGTGAGAGTCGAAGGTAAGGAACTCCATTACTCCTCCTCTTATTCATTTCAGACTCATTTCTGATTCATCAATGAGTTACTCACGCGAGGAAGATGGGATGTCCATTCACGAAACGTTTTACGCTACTTGATTGGGAAAATGTACTGCAGTGTGTGTTTGTTTTTGAATTCGATTCAAAATATTATGTCTACTGGTGCTACAACAGTACATACTTTCTGGTTTTATTTGTGCAGAGAAACCTGTATTATGCGGCAACTGTCGGTTCCGTCAAAATACTATTTTAGGGAGATGGTCGCTTGAAGGATTTTTTTTTTTTTTACAAAGATGCTATATTATCTCTAGACATGCGATTTTTAGGAAATTCCCCATTATCGTATGTTTATGAAAGGTTTTTGGTTTATAAGCACGAATTATGAAGTATGAAATATTTTGACTAAGTTTTATTTCGCCGTTTGGCGTTAATAGCTTTGTAGAATTATTTATTATCTCCTAAATGCATTTAAAAATATTTATATATCCTTCTCTTCGGTAAGAATAAACGTTTAAATCGTTTTAAGATTTAGTATTCCCGACAGTTATCTTTCAGTAACGAATCTCCTTTTTCTGTGTAGACTCAATACATCATTTGTGTATTCATGACCGTTCTGTCTTAGGAACTCAAAAGTTGGCTTTTCTCGCTCTTCTTTGCACAATTGAGAGACGTCATGCGACGGATTTTGGGTGGCCTGAGAGCTGGGCTCAGATTTCGGACGTGGTAAGAGTCAAGTCGATAACTGCTTTCTGACATTGCTATTCTGCCGTACCAAATATCCTTCCCGGAAGGTAAGGTAAGGAAGGCTCTAGTAATTCAATGAATTCGTTAAGTCACTTTCGTAAGCGCCGTCTCATTAAAAGAAATTAAATGCAGGGAGCAGCCTTGATACCATATCAGTGATCACGGTTTTTCACTGATTCACGGATCCCTCCACCCTCGCGATTCCATGAAAATGAAGTTGAGGCATAGCACATGTCGGGCGAAAGCTGTAACAATGTTGCGAATGTTCGTTTTAACTACTGAAAATTCCGTAAACTGTACACTAACAATAGTTCTGAAAGTGGTCTCTTAAAAGCAGTAAATTAAGAAAAGTGATATTAAGCGGCTAGTCGATGGTCGGGGAAAGGGGTGGTGTATTAAGAGGGGTATAATCGGTTCCTTGAGAGGGAGGTCGTTTAATAAAGAAAGAAAGGTTTCACTGCATCTACAAAGCTAGCTGATACGTTTCGTGCATATGAACGCAATTGCATACGTTTCCGTTTCGGGTTACGTCACATGGAGATTGCTTCATGTCAGTGAAACGACGTGATCCAACACATGGCTCTGCAAGTGTTACCAACACGAAATTTATCCCCCAGCTGGGTTTTGAACTGCAGCGCGCAGTCTCGCCTTCAACTGTAAATCATTAAATTGCCCAGATGCCCTGTTTTTCGGTGTTACATCATTAGTGTCAACCACAGTGCAGAGATAGGGAAGGGCCCCGTTGCCCTGAGTATATAGAGCGATTTTCCTAAGGATGAGCCAAAGTGACAGGTAGTGCTGGCAACATAACTGAAGGTTCTGTGGTCGTTGTGCCCTTAAGCCCATTAGACTCCCTTCCCGCATTCGTTCGTTTGCAGTTGGCTAACATTTAACTGGTTTCGACGCTTCTTTTTGTGATGTCCTCGTCCGACAAAAATATAGTGCGCGAGAAATAAATGAAATTAAGAAGTGCAGTGTTATGTGCTCTTCTGTAAAAATTCTTTTTTCTATAAACATAACATTAAATTTACTTTTTGTGTGATAAATATTATGTTTATTTTAAAACCCAGACTTAAATGCTAGATGTGTACCGGTGCACGTGTTTCCGGATTAAAATCATTTTTCTTTCTATTTATATTCGTGGCAGTTTTCTTTTACCGATTGTGAGAGCATGTTAAGAGTTTTCCACATATTTAATTTAATTTAAATATTTCCCGGACTCACGTACATGCATTTACCTCAGCGAAACTCTTAGACTTCTGCATAGGAATGTTTTCACAAGAGCCATGAGCACTTTACGAAGGGGCGTGACTGGCCTCGAGGTTAATCGTTAGCAATCCTCGATACCGAATTTCTTGCTTGCTCCAAGCTTGTTCTTGCGCAATTGAGTGGCGTTTCATGATTCCACCACCAACCTGAACAGCTGGTAGATTCGAGCTGGTGATGCGGCCCCGTCAGATGGTAGGGTAGCCGATCACGTACCAGCGTATCCGAAAAATAAAACGTCTTGGAAGTTAGCAGGACCATTTCACCCAATCACAAAACTGTGTAGCTTATAATTTGCCGATTTTTTGCCGTTCTTAGGATGTGAAAACAAAAAATTTGCCGCGAGTCATTTTCTCAAAAAAATCGATGTTCATGCTAACTTCCATTGGAAGTTAGCAGGACCACACATCTAAATCCGCTAATAATGTAAGCATATACACCAAACAGTACTCCAAATTTGCCGCTTTTTATTTAAAAACGATTAGTGAAGAAATCATATTGATATCTTCATTTTTCTACAAGATATTTACAAAAAACGAAAAATAACACCTACGTTCCTATGGCTAGTGCAGTCAAGAAAGAGGGAGATACGTTTCATCCAAGACCAATAGCCGTAATCAATCATACTCTATGCCAAAATTTGCCCTTGACTGTTGCAAACTGAAATCTGTAATAAAAAAATTTGCCGCGAACCGATTAGTTTAAAATACTCAGGTTCGAATCCCAGAAAATGAAGACTTGGAAGCTCCCTGCGCAAGGAAAGGACACATTTTCTCCTGGACCAATAGCCGTAACAATTCATACTCTAAGCCAAAATTTGCCCTTACCCGTTGCAAAATGTAATCTGTAATAAAATAATTTGCCGCGGACCGATTAGTTTAAAATACCCAGGTTCGAATCCCAGAAAATGAAGACTTGGAAGCTCCCTCCGCAAGGAAAAGACACATTTCTATACCTGACACAATCCACCAAATGCCTTTCTCTAGCCTGCGTCATCTTTCTTTTGTTGATAGTCAACGGAAGTCCGGCCTGAGGAATGTCAAGAGGGAAAGGCGGTCTGGTACCAAAAACCAATAGTCCAAAACTAAGAGAATGCCACAAAACCACAATTTCCTCAACATGTCTGCCACTCACGCCACTAAACGGATGTTTTTGATAGTCTGAGGGATTGTGTCCTTCATAATCACACTTTAATCACTCATGTGGAAGTAGAGTGCTATGTTTGAGGAAAATCGCTCACATTCGGATACTTTTATCAGAAAAATAAAACGTCCCATAGTACTATAAATTTCTTTTAATGAAAATATTCTTCAGTAAGCATCATTAATTATTCTGACTCAAGGAAATCTTAGTAACGTCCTGGTCCCTTGGAAATTGCCTGAATTAGACAATTCATGTGAGTTCCTATGAGCATGTTCTGCTGAGGTACTTGCCCCTGCTGTACGTCCCTCGTCAATTCATTTAGTATAAGTAGCCAGCGTGGACTGACAACTGACGCAACACAAAATGAGCGGGTATGCACACGTACGCCCGCACGCACACGCACCGCCTCCCCCCCCACACACACACACACTTCTTCTGGCAGCTCAGGTTTATTGCAAGGGGCTACTAAATGGTGTCACACCTCCATGTCTAAGGAACGACGAAAAAATCTGCGAAAAGAATGATTATATCTATACTAAATCGAGATCAAATAATGGATGATTGTTGACCTCTTGGGATAACAAAATCTATAACATTTCCTGCGTTCCCCGTGAGTGTATAGTTGAATAACTGGAGCAAGATATCAACTTTTTTTGGATATCATTTATACTTCAAAGCAACTCTGCAAAAATTATTTTTTCGTATCCTCACTTGAAACCCCGTATTTGGCAGAGAATTTATACGCCACAAACGTGAGCTTTGGCGGCCTAGGCCAAGAATGAATTTTATAGTTTACTAGTTCACTGCTGTGTTTACGGACTTCAAATAAAACACGTAACGGTATTGTTAATACCCTTGCGGACCTTTCTGATTCTTTATGCTATCGAACTTTTTGAATACTTTATAGCCCGCTCTAATACCAACCCAACGCATACATTTTTATGAATTCGATTGATTAAGTTGCGATGAAAGCAAATACAATAAATTAATGGCATAATGCTGAAACAAGTAAACTAACTCGTTATAAACATTATTTTTCTTAATTGATATGAAAATTGCAATTTTGGAATGTTTCCTTGAATATACAACTGCTACCAGTCACTCATATTTAACTGTTACGTATCATCTTTTTTCAGAGTCATATTATGTGCTTCTTGAGTAGCAGAACTATTCGTAGTAATAAGATGCATAACGAACATCGGCTAAAATCCTTGAAATGTTATTTTTTGGTATTAAGAAATATTCTAAATAACTTTTGACAATAGAAGCAAATAATATAAAAGTACTGTTTCATCAACGCAATTTAGACTGTTATATAACTCTCAAATACACCATAAACATTTTCATTTTTCGAGATTTTACTGGAAACCGCTGTCCGTAGTTTGTTAGCTTTTGCGAGAATTTTCGTAGAAACTTCACAATATTCTTTTATTTTGTACGAACATATCTGTCCAATAACGATTATGCAATAGTAATTAGATCCACACTGTTTTGTTTATTTGACGTCATATTGACAAATGACTAATACGATGCGTCTTTTCACTTTAGACGCAAGAAATATAAAATGTTTCTATTTGTCGTTTGATTCAGCAACGAACTAGTAAACCATAAAGTTTTGTATGCCCCACGGGCGTTATTAGATGTTTTTGCCCCTCAGGCGACTTCCAACCCCCCGGGGCAAAAACATCTATTTAACGCCCTTGATACATTAATAACTATTAGAGGACGATTACCATAGCAACGCAAGTAAACAAGACAATTTACAAATGACTGTTGACACATTGGCAAACAATATGTATTATTGTTTGAATACAGAAGGTTTTTAACTTATTTTATCTCTTCTTTAGTAAGAATTTTCGTTTTTTGGTTCCTATTTTCCTGATGCACTTCAAAGATGATTTCTCTGTGATACTGCCCGACATCTATGTTTTCATTTATTCCTAGAGTTGACTTTGGCATAGAATATTTGCTCCATAATGTTGACGGTTTCACTGTCTGGGACTATTGAAAAAATAAAGTTTATCTTACCCAATTAAATTAGCTTTATTTATGAAAGTTTAATACCTTTCCCTAGAGATAAGCCAGCATAGTAGTTTCATTTACCACGGTTACATGTTTCTCTCTTTACCATTTTAAAAGGTCTTCATACGCTCTTTCGTATGAATCTTTTGATATTTGAGGAAGTAAACTCTCAGTAGCAGCTTCATCTTCCTCAATTATAATCTCTGGAATATCGCACTCCATACTTACGAAACAAATTGTCAAAACCAGCCGCAAATTCTACACGCTTTAATAATTGTGACAGTACTGACAACTTCAGAGGCGATAATGTAATATATAAGAACATCTGTACCTATACGACGAAACCGAATGGTATAAATGAGATGTCTCTAGAAATTCCAAACTAAAATTGTAGGTAAGTATATGAAAAATAGTTGTATGCACCTCGACCGAAATTCATAACTTGAATTTCCGCAATGATTTTGGACTAGGTTAGTTTACCAACCTCAGCTCCGCTCCGCCTCGGTTGGTAAACACCTTATCTAAAATCATTCATTTTTCGGCCTTGATACATAAATATCTATTTTGAGTAGGAGCCCCCATAAGCTATAAAAAATTAAAAACCGAACGCGTCGTTATAAAATCTCTGCATTATTTGGTGCTATTTAAACATCTGGAAATATTATTTGGTAGTTTTCGCGGCGCGCAATTTGGTAGTTGGAATTTTGCGCTAGATTGTTAGGTATCGAAATTGAATTTGCCAAACACAACAACACCAGTCAGGCTTCCATAATTTATTTGGATTGGCTCTTTCTTTATTTTGTGTAGGATCAAAAATTACGATGATAAGTGTCTTTCTTTTTGCACTTTTTAATCATTTTTATTCATTATAAATATTATAAAATATACGTCCATTATCAATATTATACAATATACGTTATAAAAAAACATCCATAAAATTGCACATCTCAGTTGGGCATTTCCCCCTTCGGTATATTATAATCGTTGACTCAAGAAATATTATACACTAGAATCTGCAAGTATACCTAGACAAACTGAAACCGCCATTATTTACAAATGCTAAAAACAGCGACTTTTTACAATCAGACGTTTAAATTTTATTCAACGTGCGATAGAAATAAAAATGATTGCAAAAAATACACAAACATGGTATTAACATGATAAAATACATTAATATATATTATATTTAATTTATGAATATTGTACATGAGCTATTTCAACATCTTCAACAGAGTTCGCGACTATTGCACGTGAGAGAACGCGGCTTTGTTGAAATATATTGAAGTCGAAGGAATTGCTTATCAGGGCGTTAGATGGAATTAGAATTGAACTAAATTTGGAAACTATGGCATGAAAATCAGGTTTTTTTCTAAAATGATTTTGTGTGGTGGCCTGTAGGAAAATCAGAATTGTAGTATCAAACGTTTTCTTAAGCTCCGGAATACCATAATTAAAAATAAAGAGATAGCAACGAATGTTGCTGATTACATTTGATAACAAGAAATTCCATTTCCCGTACTGTGCAAACAGTTTGCATTCACAAATAAGCCTCAGGTTTGGAAATAACACTGCCGACAAAATAAGAGTACAAAAAGTATTACTAATTAAAATAATAGTTTACAATTTTAAAAGATTGTGTTTATTTTTTCTTATTCCAGTTCTTATCAATTCAGGAGTTTTAGTCGTTCTGTTAAAGATGACTGGCCATCGAAACGTTGTCAACTGATTACATTATTGACCATGCAACAAACAGTTTCGAACAGCTCAATATGAACTTGGTTGTCCTCAGTACAAGGAAATTCCAAAGCTAAATTGAAGAAAAAAATAAATAAAGAAAAATAAAGAGAGAAACTAAAATGTAACGTCCGAGAAACTAAAATGTAAATATGGTGAATATAATTCCCGAGAAAATCTCTCGTGATAATTTTCTGAGTGAAAATATAATTTTATCGGATGACTTGATGGTCGTAATAAAATCGAAGTTGGCCAGTACTATCGATGACCCAAATAAAACAACCATTACAAAGCAAACATTCCGAAGAACTGAGGATCGAAACACTTGTCTGGGAAAAATAGTATCAATCTACGTCAATTAGGCAGCCATCGTTCTGAGAATACGTTTGTGATAACACGAGCGGAATAGAAAAACATAATCGTTCTCGGAACACTTAAATGAGTTCTATACGACCAAATGACCTCTATTCAATCGCGCTTCGTTTATTTAATTACTACTTGCGAATCTTTTAATCAGGCCAGTCCAGGACTTTCCCGACACATGCTCCTTTATAAAGAAGAGAAATTTCTATTGCCAGATTAGTCGTATTCCACATGTAAGAACTTCACGTCTATACAAAATATTACTTTAACAGCGGGGCAAATAATTCATAACATAGTGGTACTACAACAGTAAGTACTTTCTCCTGTACTTTCATGCAAAATTACACGAAAAGTACACAAATTTTCGAAAAATTGTTCATGTCCATATTTCAAAATCTATCTTAAGGAACACATTAGGTAAAAAAAACTATCGTTAATAATTTTGGTTGTAGGAAGACTCCAAAGAAATTTTGAACATTTTTGAAATTTTGAAAAATCAGTATTTTCAACGAACATAAAACCTGCACAATTCTGTTAAATGTTGTTCACATTATCCAACAAAACAATTTTAAAAACAAACGGAGTCATTTTTTTGAAACTTTGGAAAATATTCCAGGGGTTTCATGTAAAATACCCCCCCCCAATTATAATTTCGGTTTCATATTCAAGGGACCGCGACATCAGCCAGAACGATTGAAGAATATCCATTTTGGAGAAAATAGGCTCAACTGTTTAGCCGCTAGAGTTGTTCACAAACGGACGGACGGATGAACGTTTTGCCGTCATTCGATTTTTTTGTATCAAGGACCCACAAAACGTGGAATTTGGCTACACCACGTATTAGAGGATTTTTTTTCTAAATTTAGCAACTGGATTTATCCACTTTTTCGTGACCAGGGCCCTGTAATAAAAGTTTTCTGCCGAAATTTGGACGTTCTTTCGCGCAGTATTACATAACTTTCTCTCTATGTCGTCAGCGGTAGTAAAAAAGGAAAAATATAAGGGGCAAATGGGGGGGGGAAGAACTACTCAACAGATACTTGCGTTAACCAATACCCAGACAACGCCTGGTCATCAACCTTGTAGTCGGTCGCCTAATCATTTTCTCTTACTCTGGTTTTATTAGTTATATTTTTAAGAATAAAATATTTACCCACTGCCTCATACTTGGGTCTCGAAAACCACCACCCTAATTATAATAATTGCAACTTCTACTTCAATTTCAGAAGAAACATCGACTGCGGGGCTGCAAAGGGATTGCCATCTTCTCAGGCGTCTACGTGGGGACACAATTCTGGAACATCACTAAAAGCATCATGAGACTTCAAAGGCAATGGCTTGTGCCGTTGTGCATCGTGTTTCTGGCGCTTGGGGATATTTCAATCACAGCGTCACCTCTCTCTCAGGTAATCCTTTTATTTTACTGCTTTTCTTTCGATTCCTGATAGAATTAGAAGAATTAGAACACGTGGATGCTAAGTAAAACAAGCACAAAATTTGAAAAACATAAGAGATCTGTGATGGTATTTGTTATGATTGATTGATTTGATATCGAAGGCGCCTCTACTTCTACACTAATGGTCCCTTCTTTAAATTGTAAGTTAAAGTCAAGTTTCCCTTAAAAATCGAAGATGTTTAAGGATAAAGGCTCTCCATTCCCAACACCTCTCTAAGAGAGCGGACGCATGTAACGCCATACATATTAGTCCGCGTCTGATGTATCTTTATTACAGGAATAAACATGTTTGTAACGATCAATTTGTGTTAAGGTAATCAAGGTAACAATGTAAATCCGTTTCGTTTATCCTTCAAGTATTTTAGTCAAGAATTTCTTAATTACACTTTGTATTTTATGAACAGGTTTATTACGTTAGGTACAGGTTTCGAACAGAAACACACAAAATTCAAACGATATACAACAGCGGAGTTTTAGTGAGTTTTCCTGATGGGCAATTACCTTTCTGGGCAATTTCATGGTTTTCTGTTGTTTTCTTCCTAGGTTTTTTGTTTCTTTTTTTTTAGTTTCTGGGTTTTTTGGTTTCTGGGTTTACCTTTCCGGGCACTTCCATGTGTGGAAGATAAAATAAAAAATACAATTAATTTTTCTTGCACTAATGCATTTAGTAACAAAAACCAAGTAATTTTTATCCGTCGCTAGTCATTTTATTACCTGTAAAAACTGTAAACATAGCATATTCTCACAAAGTGCTAGTAAACTCCGTTTAAGAACAATCATTCTTTGAAAACGATTCTAGATTCACTCTAGTGCAAAACGAAATCGATGAGTTTTCTCTCTTCCATTGGAACATATTTTCGTAATTTGTACATCAAATAGCAGACTGAATTAAACATATTAGAGATTTTGTGGTACTTATCGAACGTGGTGATGAGTTAGTAAATGGAAACAAAGTCTATTCTTAATTTTCGCGTATTTTTAATTTTTACCATATTTTTTAAACGATGTTGTCAAAGACGCCTCGTTTAAGAAAAACTGAAATCAAAAAATTCTTAATTCAGGTTCTGAGAAAATGTGAAGAACTTCTTTCATTGAGCAAATATGACACGGGAAAATGTATCTATAGATTGTCAAGAAGCTCCCGTTACAAAACAATACTCCAGATTCTATGTTGATATTCATAAAGAACGACAGCACCAGTTTTTTCGAAAAAAAATTGTCTCCAAGAAAATTGAGTACAAATGTTACTTCCGCGCGCGAAATTCAAACCAGCTGCCGCGTCAGAGCCGGTGGAATATTTGCATTCCTTACCTTCATTGGGCACCAGAGGAATATTACGACCCGTGATTGGTTGACATCTGTAATTGCCCGAGCGCGGCAGATGCAAATAAAATACATGGGCCCTGGGCCGAGAGCTGACTTTGGCTATGTTTCGATATTGTATTTTCCTCGATTAGCAAACCAAAATAGTCCAATGAAAATTATGCCAAAACTTTGCCATTTCCGCAAAAGTTCTAAATAACCTTCAATATTAATGCGGCACGCTCGTGTCACATAGCGAAGTCGCTAGGCTTTCACGACTGAGGTCCGGGTTCGATTCGCGACAGATCTCATGTGAAATTTGTTCCTACAAAACGAGTTTGGCTGCTTCACAAGGGCTAGTTCAACCCCTGTGAAGTGTTCTAAACCCTACCCCTTTCCTAATTCCTTCCCATTTCTGGCAGCTGAGTAGTGACGCAGAAGCGCATAATTCTACCTGGCGGTCCTGTTGACAACCGACAGACGAGACGAGACTTACATACGAGAGATATTAATGAAGGATTACTCCGCGCTCAACGCTCGACTCGAGGCTAAGAGACGCGTCGCGTCGATAATATAATGATAATACATAAATATAAATGATAAAAATTAAGGACGCAATAAATTAAAAAGAACATACTAATTTCTGAATTACATAAAAGAGTAATGTCAACCTTCGCGGGGTTGGTAAACATTGACGAAGATGTTTTCTGGCTGTGCTGATGTAGTTGGTTAGACATCTGTGGTATCGGGTTACTAGTTTATTTTGAAAAAATTGTGAGTTTTAATTGTATCGGGTTATATCGTGAAACATTAGCAATGAGTTTATTAACCTAATTACAGAAAACCTACCTCAATTAACAGTTCATTTGACTACTTGTTCGTTCATGGTGACAAATTATTTGTATTTCGAAGTTGACTTTGTACATTCATTTTAGCATCCGTAATTTGTTTCATCACTTCTTTTGCACTTGTGTAGTTATTTAATTTTTACAGAGGAGAAATATTTTGTTTGGAACATTTCTTCTGTTACTATTTGACTACTGGTCTCAAATGTTGACTGATTTTTACAAATTCTTTATTGCATAAGTGTATTTTATTATCACTCAAGACATACAAGTATCTGCATTAATGTGCATTTCTGTTCGTAAATATTCAATTTAATACAATCGGGCTTCCCTTGTTCCAATTAGTCTTCTGCAAGTTCCGTATTTCTTAAATATATGTGAGATTGAAGAAATATTCATGTTTTTTCTAATCACTTCTGTTTTAACTAATTTTACTTGTGTGTGTAATAAAAGAAATGAAATTTGTTATGAACCATGGTAAAGCCACTTAAGACATTTTTGAAACACATTTTTGAAAGATTGAAATATTTACTTTATTTTTTAAGTGTTGATAGTGCTGCCAAAGGCCTAGATAAGTTAAGTAAAATATTAAATTATGTAATAATATTATAAGCAAACAAATATATAAATAAAATTAAAAATATTATTTTGAGTTTGAAATAGGTTCAACATATTTCTTATTACTGACCGAAATAAATAAATTGAGAGATACTGGTTAAATAATTTTGCACACAAATTCAACTTTATTTGAATTATTTTTGTTTCTTTAACAATAATGCTAGTTTTAGTATTATACTGTTGATGATAATTCAACATGAAAATATGAACATTAATATTATTTTTTATTCAGTGTATCTAAATCAAAATATATTACTGTAATGAAATTAATAAATGTTGCTTCAATATAACTGGATTCATAAAACATATGAGTGAACTACTACATAAATACTTTTAATGCTAGAAACCTGAAATCTATTTCTGTAATAAGACTCATGAATTTACTCATTCCCAATGTATATACACAGGAGTGAACTTAAGTTTCAATTACAATATTGAGAGCTATGTTCTTCAAAACCACTGCCCCCCAATGTATATATACAACATTTTATATCAAAGCTGAGAGTTGTGGGAGAGAGACTTGAAATATACTATAAAATAATACATGTAATTATTATTATTTTTATTACTTAATTATGTTTTTAAGATTCAAAATATTTACATTCATTATTGGTGGCTACATTCATTTTAATTTCGTTAAACTGTTTTTGCAGATCTGAACATTGTAATTAATGTTGATATTTTTAATTTCAATTGTACTAATCAATATTGCAAAACTAAAACTATTTTCCCCCCAAAAAATAAGAACATTTTAAATAAAATTGAATATGTGTGTTACTTGTATGGAGAATTATTTAACAAGTAGGTTACTTCAATTCAGTTATTTTGGTCATTAATCAAAATATGGCAGAGGTATTTAAAACTTAATTTAATATTTTTATTACTTTGTAATGTGTAGCCTTTGAAACATTTTGTGTGTTTCATAAGTATCTATTCCATTGCCAATGTTTATCTGTGCCTAAATGACTTTATCAGTTCTCATAACACACTTTAATTGTTTAGATTGAACAGATCAAGTCAAATTAGATGAAACAGGATTTACAAAAATCACATATATATTCCTTCAACACAATAATTACACAATTAATTATACTACATATTTAATATAGAAGAAGGCTTCAAGTGTATTTGGCATGATGGATGCCAGATTGTATAAAATTGAACATTTTAAAGCTGTAATATAAATCTAAACTTTTTTTGTCAGCAATAATATGATTTCCCTATAACATACACTTATGTTATAGAGACCTTACAAAAATCATTCAAGATTTGATATCAGGAGTCAAATAGCAAAGGACTAAAACATGTCTCAAACAGAATTTTCCCCATTGTAAAAATTAAATATATAGACATGTGAAAAAAGAAAAGAAAAAAGACCGAACAGTTTAGCAATTTCAAATTAGCAGATGCTAAAAAGAATAACCAATGAAAACACTTGTGATACAAATAATTCTGTCATCGCTAATGAACACTTCATCAAATAAACTAATAATTAAATCTATTGTAAGCCCTGGTGAGGTTAATAAACTGGCAATATCTCACAATTTAACCTGACACAAAAAATCTAGTAACTTGATGTTTAACTTGCTACCAAAAAATCAACACAGCTTTGTCATAGTGAATGAATATATCACCCTACTGTAGAAAACTGTATTATTATTAGGGTTATTGTGAAAATGCAGTGATCATAATTCAAGTTTATTAAACAAGTTTATCAAGTTATTATTAACTTATTTTACATATCATTAATTATAATACTAGAATTTATACAATTAAATAATTTATACTGGTGTTTCCCAATGGGATTGATATCAAATGCCTGGAGGTTGATGAAAGGTTAGAAGGTGTTAATAGTGATCAAGAGATTGACTGAGGGTCAAGAGCTGAATATGTTCTGGCTGCTGATTGGTGTAATCCAAATTCTATTAATTTCAAAAATTATTGTTAATTGTTTTTAAGTAAAGGTTACTAGTTGATATTTCCCAAAATTAATAATTATAATAGTACTCAAAATAATAAAACATAAATCGAATAAGCCATTTTTTTCAAAATTTTTGTTCATATTTATGGTCCAATCATTATCAAATCATTTATGTAAAATTATTTATGTTATGATTTCTTGGTATGTTGTATTTTATAGAAAGAAACAATGAAGTTAATGAAGCAAATCATTGTTTTAAAAGGGTTCAATGCAAGAAAAGGGTTGTGAATACCAGATTTACAAAAGGCATTATTCAAGAATACCTGTTTTACAATTAGACCAAGAGAAGTGAAAGTGCATGTGTAAATATTAACAAGTAAAAAACGTTCAACCCCATTATCATTATCAAACTACAAGAAATAGTAAGAACATGAAAGTAAAATCGTTACTTTAAGTAAAATAGTAAAATATTGTAGGTAATGGTAAAATAAAAAAGCAATATGTTCTAATCGTAAACAAAGTGTAAAATATGATTGGTAGTACATCAGTAAAAATAAGTCACATGTCCAGTCTTAAAATAAGGACAACGGAATAAGCAAAATAATGCAATAGAGAAAATTAATTACAATGAAAACAATTATTTTACATGCAACATAAAATATTTATATCATACAAATACCGGTAAATACAAAGGAAACAGTTATTAAAATTTTAAAATATAAAATGTAATTAATAATTTAATTTATGCTGCCAAATAAAAAAATATAAGTAAAGCAAATGCCCTGCCATTAAATAAAACAAAATTACTACTAATTCCATTAAATCCAATTCATAATCAAAAATAAACCTCAACCAATAATTCCTTTTAAAAAAATGAAATAAAAATGTTTTAATAGGTCAAAGCTCATATGCAAATAACTGTTCGGAAATTGGTTGTACAAATGCGGGGCCAAATAGGAAGAAAGAAAAAAGAAGGCTGTGAAAAAAATTACTAAAATGAATAGACAGTCTTGATATAGATAGGCCTTGTTCTTGTGGAAAATGACTTTCTAGCATAACAAAGAGTATTTATGGAGGTCTATTATGAAAAGAATCCTTGAAAGTAGACTTTAATACACTGGAGCAT
Organism: Teleogryllus occipitalis; assembly: GCA_011170035.1. NCBI lineage: Eukaryota > Metazoa > Arthropoda > Insecta > Orthoptera > Gryllidae > Teleogryllus > Teleogryllus occipitalis. Next base: position 263,850 of record BLKR01000876.1, on the reverse strand, counting down.
GTTTTTTTCTTTAACATTATTTTTTTTACATTCAAAATTCAAGTAGTATATGGCTTAGTGTAGGGATCACAGAACTTTGTAAACGTGCACAGAATTCATTTCTCCCCATAGCACATCACACGCAGTTTTTAACTGTTTTTGACTTAAAATAAATAAAATAAAAGAACAAAGTATTGTAATAATTTTCATTAGACTATGGTTTTTGTTTGCCGATCAAAGAAAATACAATATCAAAACATAACCAAGCTTATATATGTGAATTTTATTTGAATCTGCTGCGTTGGCCATTTTCATACATCGACCAATCAAGGACCGTTATCTTCTTCTGGTTCCGAATGAAGGTAAGGAATGCTAATATGCCACCCAGTGCGGCATCTGCCAACGGGACTGAGCTTACCGACGTTTCTTTGCGTTTTCGGTGAAGCTGTTGAGTGAGGCAAACCTCGCTTGTCGCGCACTTGAGTTCCGTAATACAATCAAGTTTTATGTGTGTTTTTCATTTAATCTATTACATCTACTAAAATTTATTTTTGCTGGTTGCTATAACCACAGTAGGCAGTAACATATCAATGAACGCTGAACACGAAGCCTTATGTAAACTATTATCAGCGGAATGGTCCAGGATTTATTTATAGAGTCAGTTTATATTGCAACATTTATTGACCAACGTTTCGAAACCTATTTTGGTTTATTTTTCAAGCTATACTGAAATATGTACGTTTGAAATTATAAAATATGTGCATAATTAAAACATTATACAGGAGTATGAAAAAGTAACCAAAATAGATTTCGAAACGTTGGGCAAACAATAATAAACTGCCTGCCTATAAATAAATTCTGGACCATTCTCCTGATAATATAGTTAACAGACAGTCTAATATACCAACCTTATGTAAATTCAGAAAATTCCTGGAACGCTCGAATTATTTTTCGCATATCTTCAGAGTGAATGTCTTGTGCTTTGGAGAAACGATAAATGATGGTCCCCTGCCGATTCTTTAATATCATGACACATTCTAACAAATTGCAGCTAAATTGTTCATTCATTAAAATAATGAGTTCATTAATTATTTATGGGCGCGCAGTTTGAACTGGTGCTTTTGCCAGTCATTGTTTATAGCCGCAGATCGATTATTTCATAGGTGAATATTTTCACAACACATTTGGGTGCACAGTCAAGGATTCCTACGCGGTATCCATAACTCACAGTGAGAAAATGGCATATGATCCATATGACGACTAACAAAATACTTTACTAATATGGTGTTTGCAAAAAAGTACAAAATAGGGGAAAACTTATGTTTCATACACATTAGTCTGTGTCTTGGTCGCGTAGAGGGGTATCGTGGGGTAAACAGAATTTGAACGTGCCACCTCCGCACACTGATCAATTGAAAAAGAAAGAGACACGCACTTAATGTACGTAGCTGCTACTTGCAACGCTAGAGAAACCGCCAGTCAAACATTAATTTTCCCAATCCAGCGTCAATTTCGCCCAGAAATGATTTCACGAATTATCTCAAGGCTTTCGGAGAGTGGCATGCGTTCACCTCGCTTACGGAACAGGAAAAAGGCCAAAATGCACATTCGTCTGCGAGAACTCTGCGCGGGGTACTGGAGGTAATTGTCACGACGGCGATGTTCCAGAATATCGTTTAGCGTGGTTCGCAAACACAATCCCTATCAAAATAAATTCGTAGCGGAAGCAAAAATTCATATCATCTCACAGAATTCTCCCTAAGCAATAATAACGTAATTTGTTAGGTTGTTTTAAGGAACATTACAGACCACCTCTTCCCAAAAATATTTTTCTTTGTGGTAACTTGCATGGGGTTAACCTTCATTGAGAACAATTACATCGGAAGGGGAACAAACCTAAATGTTAATTCGTGTACAATCATATATCGGGTTATCTGAGCACACTATCGTTTGCTGGAGCTCCCCAAGCAAAACCCGCAGAAGCATCAGTTCGAACTGCCAGCCTAGAAATAATAAACTCAATATTTCGTTCATGGGCTGTAACTCTGACACAAGTCGAAAATTACGAATTTGAAGACACGACACTCATTTTAAAATATTTTATAATTGGTATTAATAGAACTCCTGTGAAGTCTTATAGTAGTAATGCTTACCCATTAATCCACCAGTTACTAAACATGTGATACCTCTAATTCAAACTCCACTTCAAACTTTAAACGGGTTTATCTCGGAATTTTATTTTTCAAGTCGTGCCAAAAATGCTGACTCGAAACGATTTTAAAGAACATTTAAGCTGAAAAACGCTGCTTAACATATGTCACGATATTAACAAATATTTCAGAAACCATCATTTATCGTATGTGACTTTTTAAAGCACAAGACATTAGTTCACACTGAAGATATGCAAAAAATAATTCAACCATTCCAGGAATTTTGTTAATTTCCATAAGGCTTAGATCATGTTTATCATTCATTGTTTCGCCGCAGCATACCGTGGTTATAGCATACAAAGAAATTAATTAATTAATTAATTTTAGTAGACTTGATAGATTAAATGAATAGTACACAATACTGTTTATGCTATTAAAGTACACTAGTGCGTGGTAAGCGAAGCCTCACTTGTCAGTTTCCCCGAAAATGGAAAACGATGCTATACCAAATTCCCCTGGCAGACGCCAGGCTGCGTCAGCCGTGTCGCGGTAGACGGTTTTAATATCGCACCCGGAAGTAACATTTAAAATCAGTTTTCTTGAAGATTTTTTTTCGGAAAAACAGGATCTGCCATTCTCCATGACGGTCAACATACAATCTGGCGTATTTTGGGTATTTTTTTGTAACAGGAGCTTCTAGACATCCTGTATGTAAATTTCCGAACCTCTTTACATTAGTTAAAAATCACATCATTACGCAAAAATCTGTACCAATTTTACACATATTATATGCTTCTTATTTTTTTAATTCAGTTTTATGACTATTGGTTGAAAGAAATAACGTTTTAAGTACTATATGATTTGTCTTTTGCAGATGACGCCAGATCTTGATCAAATATATTTCCCACAAAACACAGACCCAGGAAAAGATGACATGAACGATCTTCTGATACTTCCATCCAACAATGATGCTAAAGAATGCCCAGGCAATGGAGACATCAACGTGCCTCAGGAAAGAATCAACGCTATATTATCGGCTTCTAGGAGAATTTCATCTTCTCCATCAGGACAAGACTCCGCCAGCCGTCTTCTTGCAGGGCCCAACGACGATCGTGTGGAGGTGGGACGACAACTTGAAAGCATCGTGATCCAGGCTTTGGCCAAAGTTCCCATTCAAAAAGCAACCCTATTTCATTTCTTGGCGGCAGCGGATAGAGCCGACGAAATCAACCACCTCTTGGATGCTGGGGCGGACGTAACAGTGAACGACACAAAGGGCGACACTCCGTTGCACTGGGCAGCCAAATCTGATGCCATAGGTGCGATTCTCGCGCTGTTGAAATACGCAGACCCAAATGTTGCTGGCTACTTAGATCGCACACCTCTGCACGTTGCCGCAGAGAACGGAAACACAAAAGCGATGAACGTGCTGATACAGGCAGGTGCAGATATCGACTCCCGCGATGCAAGCGGATCGACTCCTCTTTCCTTCGCCGCCGGCAAAAACAGTCAGGAAGCGCTCGAGTTTCTGCTCGCTAACGGCGCCAGCGTCTTACACAATGACGCTCTTCACAAAGCAGCCGATAACAACAATGTCAAGGCCATCCGGACACTGCTGGAAGTGGGGGCTGACAAGGACGCCCAAGACGCTCAGGGGTACACGCCCGTCCACTGGGCAACGAAACAAGGAAGAGAAGACGCGCTGAAAGCTCTTTTAGATTTTACGGTCGACTTGAAGATTAGAGACAAACAAGGCAGAACTGCCCTGAGCTGGGCAGCTGAATATAATAATGTTAAAGGAGTAGAAATGCTTATTCAGTATGGAGCACCAATGGCAATATCCGATCGTTACGGTTACTCAGCCTTGCATTGGGCGACGAAGAAAGAACAGTTACCAGTGCTTAAAATGTTAGTCGATTATGGTGCAAATATTCACGACATTGACTACACTTTCAAAAGACCACTGCACTGGACTGCGCGCTACAACAATGCGGAAGGAATTAAGATCTTACTTTCTGAAGGAGCAGATAAGAATGCCCGAGACGATCACAGGTACACTCCTATACATTGGGCCACGTATCTGGGGCATGATGAAGCTCTGAAAACTCTTATAGACGCAGGAGTGGATGTAGACGCTGAGGACAAGTATGGAAGAACTTCATTGAGTTGGGTAGCTGATTACAACAACACAGAAGGAATAAGATTACTTTTGAGAGCAGGAGCATCTATCAATTCCCAGGATCATTCCAAATACACCCCATTACACTGGGCTACTAAAGCAGAACAGATAGACGCGTTGAAGGAACTAACTCGTGCAGGTGCAAACCTCAACATTGCAGATAAGTGGGGTAAAACAGCGCTGCATTGGACTGCTCAATATAACAATCCGGAGGGTATTAATGCGCTGATAGCTGCGGGAGCCGAAATGAACACTCCGGACAACGACAAATACGCGCCGATACACTGGGCAACGTACCGTGGACACGAGGCCTCTTTGAAAGCCCTTTTGGCCGCTGGTGTTGACGTGCACGCGCGCGACAAGTACGGCAGAACCTCCCTCACATGGGTTGCACAGTACAACAACACGAAGGGCATCGGACTGCTCGTCAAAGCTGGGTCGCGTTTGGAGGACACCGACAATTCCGGATACACCGCGTTGCATTGGGCCACACGCCCGGAACAAATAGATGCTTTAAAAGTACTGGTAAGCCTTGGCGCAAACGTCAACGCAGCGGATAAAACTGGAAAAACGCCCTTACATTGGGCCGCTGCTTACAATAATTCGGATGCAATTAAATTCCTTTTAGCAAGAGGAGCAGACAAAAACCAAAGAGATGTTAGCGAATACACTCCTTTACATTGGGCACTATATTTGGGGCACGATCAAGCGCTGCAAGCTCTTCTAGACGCGAAAGTTGATGTGAACGCACGTGACAAGGAAGGCAGAAGCCCACTTAATTGGGCGGCCCAATATAATAACTCTATGGCTCTCAAGATGCTCGTTAAGGCCGGGGCGCATTTGGAGGATCGAGATAATTCCAACTTCACGGCTCTGTTTCGCGCTACCAAACCCAACGCCATCGACGCGCTGGCTATCCTGTTAATTCTAGGCGCGAACGTGTCTGCCACAGATCACGATGGCTTTACACCACTTCACTGGGCGGCGCGCTACAACAACCCGGAAGGAATCATCATATTACTGAAAGCAGGAGCTGAGAAGAATGTTCTAGACAACCATCACTACGCACCAATACACTGGGCACTGTACGCAGGATATGTTCCTTCGCTTAAAGTCTTGTTGGACAGCAGAGTTGACGTCCATGTACGGGATAGTAATGGCAGGACTCCTTTATCTTGGGCAGCACAGTACGACAGTGCTGTAGGTATACAAATGCTTGTGCAGGCTGGGGCGCGATTGGAAGACGCCGACAACTCTGGGTACACGCCGCTGCATTGGACCACAGAAAAGGGCAAAGGCAATGCCATGAAAGCGCTGTTAAGACTAGGAGCAAATCCCAATGCCAAGGACAAAAACGGAAAGTCGGCCATGTGCTTTGTTAAGCAGTACAAAAATGAGGAAGGCGAAAGCATACTATTGCGCTTTGGTGCTCGAACATGCGAGACGTAACGATCTCGTCCATCCCTAATTCTTGAAGTAAAAGGGGTACTTCTGCAGAACAAAATTTAACTAGCAATTCCATTAGTATGAAAATAATACTTAAAAGGGAACGGCAAAATTATTACTGTAAATTCACTTCCCATTATAATTTTTTTTATTTTTATTAATAACAATAAAAATCAAAATTTTTAATAGTAATAATTGATAACTAATACCAAAAGTACAAACTTTAAATAGTTTAATGTGTACTCTGTTTTCTTCACGGAATCAATGGCCAAGTTATTAATATGGCATCTTCTCTACAATTACAAACTATATAGTATTGGTGCAATAGAATGACACATACTCTCTTGTACTCGTTAGTTTACTAATCCATATAGACTGGGCTAGCTTTGTGGTATTATTATTACGAGTAAACAAAATGAAAATTTCAATCAATATTTTTTGTCAGCTTTCATTGAAAATTTGGTATCAACAGCAAGTATGTATGTAATACCTCATTTTTAACTTTTCTGAGAGATGCGAGCTTTTCTCAGAGGAAGGAGAGCAGATTAAATACATTTCTTTCACTTTGGCCTCCCACAGACCTCGACTTCCCTTTTTCTGTTACTCTTGATAGATCTCAGGAAGCATTTAAGAAGGGAGCATTCACACAGGAGTTGCCCCTATCCCCTAAAAACTGCAATTAAATTCCACATTCGAGTAAAGTAAATAAACAAAGCCTCAAAATCCGAGGTCTGGTTGTTCCAAGTTACTAAGCACCAACCTTAAAGGTCAGCGAAATCAATAGTAGATAAGGCTGTGAATCCCGTGTCTGGTATGAAGAGCAAGATGTGTATACAAACATCAGTCATAGAAACTTCGTTTGTTACAGAATACAGATATTTTCCGATTCTTTGATCCAATATTACACGTTTAGGTTGAAAATATTACAATTCGATGCAAAGTACATAAATGACTAAATCAAGTTTACCTGAATAAATAATAAAAAATGTATCTTCTGTAAGAGTACAAATAAAAACTATAAAAAGAAATTTGTCCTATACATTTATTTCCCGCACATTATGTCCGAAAGCTCAAGTTGCAAAAAATGTGCCAGATTCTGCATGATTTCCATACAGAATGGCAGATCCAGAATTGCCGAAAGAAAACTTTTCTTCGAAAAAATTATGAAGAAAATAAGAGTTGGGAATGGCAAAATTAGTGCTTTAAATACACTTCACAGTATTTTTATTATTATAACAATAATTATTAAAATTATTAATAGTAATAACAATTAATAACAAATAGTAAAAGTAAAAAATACTCTATTCGACTATTACAATCATAAAACAAACTAGTGTTGTTATAGAATGGTACAGACTTTCTGGTACTAAGTTTACTAATCTACATAGACTGGGCTAGCTTTTTGGAATTATTATTGAGAGTAAACAAAATAAAAGTTTCAGTAGTTATTTTTTGTCAATTTTCATTCAAAATTTGGTATCAACAGCATGCATGAACGTATTGTCTCTCTCTCTCAGAGGAGCGCAGAAGATTAAGTACATTATGTCAGGATGGCATCTCAATGACCTCGGCGTGTCCATACAGCCTTTTCAAAGCAATGGCTTTTCTTTTTCGGATACCTTCGATCGATCTCAGGAAGCATTCAACAAGAAGGTAATGCTACCGGAGTTACGCCCATCACCTGAAATACTGGATTTAGCTTTCACATTCCATTAAACTAAATACACAAACGTTCCAAAATCCGAGGTATGATGTTGCACATAGCCAAGCTCCAACGTTTAAAGTCAACGAAATAACGAGTAGATAAGGTCGTGAATCCCCTGAGTCAGTTACAATGAGCAAAATGAGTATACGAACATCAGTTGTAGTATTTTAATCGTTCCTTACAAATTACTGATATTTTCCAAGTGTTTGGCACATTCCTTATAATTAAGTAATAAATGTCCGGGTTGAAAATATTACATTTAAATTAGAATTTTTAAATTTTATCTGGTATACTTCACAAAAAATAATTGTACCACGTTTAACTGAATAAAAAAAGTGCAATGGCAAGATGTAGCTTCTATAAAAGTAGAAATAAAATCTATAAAAAGAAATTTGTCTTATTCATTTATTTCCCATACATAGAATACAGGATGTTCGGAAGTCCGTTTCAAAAAGTAAGATTCTGTGTTGGTTTTCATAAAAAATGGCAGATCATATTTTCCAAAAAAAATTGTCTTCGGGAAAATTGAGTTTAAGTGTTATGTCTGGGCGCGAAATTCAATCCAGCTGCCGCGTCACCAGCGCGTCTGCCAAATCGGACGTTGCGTCGTTTCTCCGCGTTTCCGGTGAAACTGTCGAATGAGAAAACATGATTTGCTGCACACAAGAGTACTTAAAGGATTATCAAGCGGGGAGCAGCAGGTTAACAAGTGCACTGGAAATTCTTTACTTACAGTATACATCTGGGGGCTCAATCAATCAATCCCAGGCTTTGTCCGTGATTAACTGCGAGAAAATTGCATCACTACGAGTACCATTTGACGACAAACAACAAAATAGTGTGCTAATATGGTGTTGGTGGAAATGAGTAAAAAATAGGGAAAACTACTGTTTTATACATCAGAGTATACATAACTGCTAAGTTCCTTGCGGTTAATAGGTTGTAGGTATGTAGGTTTTAACTTGTAACGGCCAGTCTCTACCTCACAATGCCACCGTACATTAGGCTGTTGCTAGGTCGCAGACAATCATTTGAACCTATCAACGCCGTTCTCTATTCAGTCGAAAAAAAAACGAATCGCATTTAATATTCGTAGCTGCTACCTGCAAGGCAAGAGAGACAGCCAGACAAACAGAGCGTTTCCCAAAACGCCGCCAATTTCGTCCTGAAATGGTTTCACGAATAATCTCAAGACTTCGGAAGAGTGGTATACGTTCACTTCGAGTACGGAACAGGAAAACGAAGGCCAGAATACACATCCATCGGCGACAACTCTTTGCGGGATACACGAGGCCATTTGTCGCGACTTCGATGTTCCACAGGGCATCGTGTAGCGTGTTTTGCAAGAATAGCCCCTATCGAAATATGATTGCGGAAGTAGAGAGCGAGTGATATCAGCCCACACAATCCTCCCTAAGTAAGAATAATTTGCTGGGTTATTTTAAGGGAGTTTTAAAGTAATTAAATACCAACTGATCCCTCAAATATTTTGATTTGGTTACGAGGTAATCTTCACGATGGGCAATTATTTCGTCCGAGTAAAACCTTCATGCTAATTCGTGAACTATCATTTATAGTATTACCTAAGCAGGCTTATCGTTAATTAGAGCGCCCCAAAATTACATAGAAGAATCAGTTTGAACTGTGCGCCCAGAAATAATCAATAAACTCAAAAAGTTAATGAAAGAATACTTTAGCTTCAAAATGCTATTAGCATATTAAGAATAGAAACTTTAGAGGACTATAATTTATCAAATGTGGGTATCCAAAACACAAAACATTAGTTCACAATGAAAATATGAGGATAATTTTCTTGAAGACTTTTTTTAGAGAAGCGTGGCGGTGGTGTTGGGGGAAGTGGGAAATGATGCGAGGGGATGGGAAGGGGAGGAGGGTAGGGGAGGTGGAGGGGAGTCTTAAGTCCTCCTCCAAATTACGCTAAGCGCTCTTAAAGAAATTAATAAAGCTGACTGATAGTCGAATTTCACGTATCGTATAGTTTGGAGACGATCTCAATGAACACCAGACAGAAACCTCTCAGTTGACCCCTTCAGCACAGAACACTCGTGCGAAAGGGGACTGGCCCCTTTCTTGCTGCACTTCCACTGGAAACGATCACACATCTCCTTTCACTTGAACAACCTCATCGGACATTTACACACAGGACATGTAAATCCTGCAGCAGCCAAACGGCGTCCTTGCGCCCACTCAATTACAGCAAAATACCCCTCTCGGCACTCAAAAACACAAATCACAAAGAACCAGACGGGTACAAAATATGTTGCTGTACGGCAGCAACGTGGCTAACAACTTCGACAACTACCCCGACACACAAAATCACAGAGACACACAACCATTATTGCGGCACTATTTGATAATGGAGCTCCGACAAGATGCTAGGGTGATTTTTTTATAATTCATTTAGAAGGCGTGGGCGGTTTCGACGGCGAAGAAGAAAAAGTAATATTAGAAACTTCAAAATTACGAACACAAGTCTGGTAAAATGATCGTTTCTTTTACTCCGTTAACCTCTTTAACTAAAGAGAATGGCCGAAGCTAGTGTGCTGCAATTCCGCAGCACTTAAGGACCGGCTGCCACAGAATCCATAAACACACCGGGGGGGTCGTGGAAAGCATTTTTGGTTCCAGGCGGCGCGGGCGGTTGCTAGCTCCCTGCAGAGCTTCGTACACCGAGGGAGTTGGATCGCTTAGGAGCGGCGGCGACGTCCGGGCATGGGCTATCAGCACAGCGCTCCGAGGAGCGAAGGGGAGGAGGGCGCGCTTGGCCTGTGATAAGCGAGGGTAGGACCGACAACGCCGTGCTGCAGGTCGGGGCGTGGAAACGAGTGGGGGGAGGGGGCGGTATAGAGTTGAGGGAAGAGGTGGGGCAGGACGCAGAGGAAAGTGGCAACAAGCGTTGCGTGGGGGATGGGGGGGGGCGTGGCGGGTGGAGTGGGGAGGGGCGAACGGGTGTGGCGTTGCGGAGAGAGGCGTGGCAGGGCGCAGAGGGAAGGAAAGAGAATCGTAGCGAGGTGGAGTGAGGTGGGGAATGGCGAGGGCGAGGCGAGACGGGGTGGGTTTGGGAGGGGTGGGGTAGTGGTAGTGGCGGAGCGAGGTAGGGTACGGGTGGGATCAGCGGGGTAGGGTAGGTTAGGTAGGATGGAGTGGGGAGCAGAGGGATGGGAAGAGGTGTGTGATAGTGCGGGGGGGGGGGAAAGAAGAGTGAAGCGGGACACGGCACAGAGGGAAAGGGAGGAGAAGGGGAGGGGTTGTCACTCTGGGAAGCACACTGTCAGCCGCGCGCCTGTACACATCATCCGTGTGGACACTCTGGTCAGTGACACCGCAGTCTCTCAGACAGGCCTGGCTGCCTTCGTTCCTTCGAACGTCGACGCTGCTTCCCCGGCCAAGACGTGTCGGCCCATCGAAACGCGGCACGGCACGGTGGGCCGACGCTAGCAGTTTGCCCTTTCCACGTTTCGATCTTGTGATTTTTTAATTCCATTGAAGTGGTTTTGCGGAAGGACAGGTCTTGTGACCTCATTCTCCCCACATAGGTCGACTTCCGAATCAGTTTCGGGCATGAAAAACATGATTTTTGGTTGATTTTGTGCATCATGTATTAGGAATAAGGCATTAAAAATTTTCTCTGGTTTCATTTTCCAAATTCAAACTAATCTTTTGCCTCTTCAAATGAAATTTTTCTCTCGAGTCTTCATTTTACGCACTTAACACAACCTTATCTTAAAATACGCCAAAGTGAATTTAATCATGTTGTGAGAGATGTAGAAGACCTCCGAAGAGTAAAGCGGAACTTCATCAGTGCGAATACCTCCACGAATGTAACTCCTTTATATTGCTACCTCCCCTGTTCTCTCCTCAACGTGATGAAACTCAAACCCGACTTTCGTGAGTTCAGCATCAACCTTTATATCCTAGGGGCTTCTTGACAGCACACAGTTGTTTACTACAATAAAGAGTGCAGCATCCATTTGGTTTCTAACGTTAACTGAATAGCTTGACCACAAATAAAATAATTACTGGAGCAAAAACAATATCAGGGTGTGATAACTAGAATTGATTTCATAGGCCAGAACTAACGATCAACACAAGTTTATCACTAAAATCTCAATATATTGTTGAACAACGCACATGAACCTACAACACATGTGAAAAATATACACTTGTCTGGAGAGAAATAGTTATACATTCAATAATAGCCAAGAGAAACAGAAAAGTGTATACAAACTTCGCAAATTTTCTGCAACAATTTGGGTCAAGTCCACAAAAAACTTCCTAATAGAATCCTTTGTCCAGTTCTGTAAATGACTATATTATTTTCAAATTGTGAATTCTCATATACAAATAATAATAATAATAATAATAATAATAATAATAATAATAATAATAATAATAATAATAATAATAATAATAATAATAATAATTGAATCTCGCGATCGTGACGACATAGTTGTTTAAATATACATCGTCTTTATCTGGAATGGTTTCCTCCGCTATGAAGTGAAGCTATCTTTCACTCCGGCGTTTTGTCTCGGCCATACTAATTCCTGGCCTTGATCCACCACGGGCAAGCAAAGTTTACGGCGTTTCTCTCTCTTTCCTAAAAACCTTCTAAAATTAAATTGAAGGCGTTCTCATTGAGAAAACTGACTAAACTATCAATATTATACTCTTGGAAATCTGATGATTACTGATAAGATAGCCACTGAATGTAATCCAACTACCTTTCAATGACCTTGAATTGAATGTGCTTATTTTACGTGGTGAGACTCAGACCATGAGGCCTGCTCTTCCGTCTGACCACGCAAATTTCGCTACGCTCCTTTCACCAACCATGGGAGAAAAAGTATTCCTTGGGCGACGAAACAGGCTATTTGAATTGATCTCAGAGGCATCATTTAGGCTTGAGGATCTTTTACATGCAATAAATCTACTAACATGGAACAGCCGGTTTTACTTCCCCTCCGAAGGAAGGCGTACGAAGGATTTTTTCGCCCTTAAAAATCCACGGCTTCGATCGGGTTCGAACCCGCATTGACCTTCTCGGTCATTGAAAAATTAAGAACGATGCAGCTTACTTACAAGGGTTCCAGGGGGCGCATGGTGCGAAAGGTGGGTGTAGTCCATTCGTGACGGAACGCGTTGTTCCTGCAACCAGATCTCTTCCTGTTTTCTTGTTTGTTTGATTTCAGCGCCCAAATTTGCATCTCCTCCGTAGTAGAGGTTCACCAGTCATCATTAGAGAACTGCAGTTCCTAGAATATAATTCAAGGTACAAAAATTAGTATCTGGGCGCCAACGTTTCGCCTTCACCGGAGAGCGTGCTCAGAATTACGTGAATATTCTTTCACAAAATATTTATTTCAAGATTTCTCTCAAATCAATGTGAACGTAATAAGCTTGGGTAACGATTCAAAAGAATCAGAACTACAAATGCAAATGCGAGTACAAGTATAGGGCAAGTGCAAGGCTGTAAAGAACAAAGATAACTTGGAATTAGTACGGCCATGCGACATGTTCTAACATGTAAATTTCACAAAATTCTTCCTCGCGAATAATTACCTCACTGCGTGAGCCTTCAATAAAATAATGAAGAACTATCCAGTGAATGAAGCTTGGATTCGTGAAGAATTTTTTCATCCCACGATCTACTTTGGAACGTCTGACCGCTCAGGTTTCAACCAACAGGATGCTCAATACTCACTCGGTCGCATTCTCAATCATGGGTTGCTTAAAAAATAGTCTGCAAATCGAGGAATTCGCGGATCATGCTAACTCTCTGATGGCTCTGGGTTCTTATTCTCAAATTACGGCCATCAGAGAATTGGCGGATTCGAGGTTACAGTTAATATGATTGACTTTCTATCTCGTGTTACTGTTTGATGAACAGTACAAACGTTTTACACAACAGTACAAGAGGCAAGGCTTAACCTTCAAGATGGTTTCAATTCTGTTAGTACCGTGCATTGATGCGTTCTGTTAAACAATTGCAAAGCCAATGTAAAAGTATGAAATGAATTGCTCAACGAACAAGTGTTCTGACAAAGTACGTATTTACGAAAGAAGAAAGGACAGCAACATGCGGTCCTCTACCTTAGATGATCCTACATCCCTCATTCGGCCGCCAGAGTGTGCACATGACTGCGATTTCGAGTACGAAAGTTCAGTTATCACGACTCAAGGTGCTTAGGTGCTAAAACTATTGTGTTTTATATACTACTTTGTGGTTTTTGTGTTTAATTCCATTTATTTTTTTTTTATTTATTTACTTAGTCAAAGAGCATTAAAAACTATGTGACGTTTGAGGGGAGAAGTATCATCTGCGCGCGTTAATGAAAATTTCAATTCAACAATCAGATCAATTCCCATCCAACAATATTAATGAATATAAATCTTGGCTCTTATTCAAGAATAATAATTTACAACTACAAATATATTTGATAAATTTATTTTGAACTCTGATGTTAGAGGAGTTCAGCAATTGCTTCTATACAATTAGGTAATATAAAATTTATTGGTCACAAAAAAGGATATCAAAAAGGTGCAAAATAACTTTAATAGGGTATGAGGGCGGTATTAAACAAAAGAAAGTGTGAAAATGTATCAACAATGTTAAAGAAGTTTTTTTATTTGTTGAGGATGGAAATTTGAGAGGCATATTAACATTTATATATACATTAGAAAAGGGGTTTTACCAACATATCTGGAAGAGTGAAAGGAAACAGTGGAAGTGAAGAAAAATATGTAAGTCCACAGTTATGTGATGAGACAAACTGATCAGTTTCATTTGACCCAGACCAGCAGCAGCAAGGGACAGAATTCACTGTTCCGTAAGTGATTGACAGTGTATAATAGATTGTCACAAGTTGTGAAGCAGTTTGGTTCTGTGGGGAAGTTTAGAGAAGTGGTAAAGGATTACGGGATAACTGAATGGTGATAATTTATAATTCAATGCATCTTGGTTTAAGTGTCAATTATTGCTTTGTGTAATTAGCCATAGGCTATTTGTTATTTTAAATAAATAAAATAATTGCACTTGAACAAGTGCCAATGTGTCTGTTGCAAAAAGAAATTGAGTCAATTGTCATACAACATTTAATTACAAATTTTTAAATATTATATTGAAATTTATGTAAAATAAAAGTTACAATAACAATATTTAGTAATAAATTAATAACAGGTTTTACCAGCGCTATTTTTCTGATTTCATCGTTAGAATGAAAAGGAATATTGTATTTGCTTTGATGGAACATAGTGTATAAGTGAAATCTTATTAAACATTGATTAGTATCCACATATGATATTCCCAAAGATAAATACTAAAAATGTTTGACTATAAGTTTTAATGCTTACTGTTACTTTCATGAACATTTTTAGTTTAAGATTTTTGTGCTTCAGAAATTTTTTATATTATATAAAGAATTAATATTCAGGACAAATCCCGAAAACGAAGCCGAAGAAAGTACTAACATGATAAACAAAAGTGATGCAAGTTATAACATGATTATCTCATGAATTTTAAAATTTAATTCTGTTAAATATCTCGAATTTAAAGAAAGATAATTAAATGTCAATAATTAAAATTGACTTGCCTTACTTTAAATATTGGCCTTGCATTATTATAAAGTTTCTACTTTTGAATAGTTAATTCATATTGTCTCAACTAAATTACAATTGCATTGGTTTTTTAGCAATATATTCATGAAAGACAAGAAAGATTATTTTTAGTAAGGTTTCTGAGATTTGGGCTGTAAAGATTTTTAAGAGCTGCTGGAAAAGGAAAGCAATTAAAACAGAATTGTTTATGATTTGTAATAATCCAGTTCAGCCTATAGTCTTAGCATTCTGTTTGCATTTGGCATTGCATGGCAAAATTTCAAATGTGGTTAGAAATATTATTATTGTTTCAAAAATAGTTCAAAATGATGAATAAGCTGAAAATTATCCAATATGTTTTTCTGAAACTGAACCAAATATAAATGCAGTCTAATGGTTTCATGTGGTAAGTATATTTTTCTATCTTTTTGTCTACTTTCCTTTAATCTAATTGTAATCTGTTAACCTGCCAACAAATTGAGTCAAATTGATTTAGTGGACAGTTTGCCAAATCTAATGGATCTTTGGAAACATTACCATAATATTAATGGGCTGGTGACCTGTCATTGGCTTAGTAGAGAAATCACACATTAGTTTTGTCAATACTAACAAACTTTTTTTGGTAGTGCTAAAAATTTGTTTCAATTCTAGGTTACTATTACTACATTCCTGTCAGTAATTCTTTCTTAGAATAAGTAACATATAAATTAAAGCATCAATATTAATATTTTCTTTCCACTTAGGAAATGGCAAATGCAGGTAACCAGTAGCAGCAAGACAGAGTGGAAATTCCACTAAGAAACACTAAAAAAAAAGAAACCAAATGCTTTAGTTCAAGCTTCTGGAGCTCTGACTGAAGAAGCAAAAGCTCAGAAGCTTGCGGTTGAGCAAGAAATCTTTCAGTTGATAAGTATCAGGGAAGAACAACACAAGTTCAAGAAAAAACAGGAGCTGAAATTGCAGGTTATATCTACAGAGCTAAAGGTTCAGAATTCTAAATTCAAATATTATGAAATCAAGAAATAAATAATACTACATTCATAATTAAAATTAAATGACCAATGAAATCAAATAGTTTTTTTTATTGGGAATAATCCTTTCTAAGTTTTGATATTTTTTCTCTAATGGATAGCAAAATTAATAACAATTTGTTAAATTAATTAATTATTTTAATTGTACTTAATAATATTTTTTCTTTTTCATTTCAACAAAAAAAATTTGGAGTGCTGAACAGTACTAAAATAAATTACAATATTTATTAAATTTATTAATTTTTTGTGAATTTATTTTAATTAAAAAAGTTAAAACTGAAATTAACAAATTTAATACAGGGATAATCTTTTCTGTCTTTACATGCTTTTAATCCATTTCACTTCATTTGACAGCTGTTTATTGAAAAGCTAACTAATTTATTTTTTCATTCTTTCCATTTATTTGCATGATTATATTATAATACCTGCAAATATTTGTTTTTACTTTTGGACGAATAAATATTTGATGTTCTTTTAGGATAAGTATAATTAAATCAAAATAGACACCTAGATACATGAAAGATAAATGAATTGCAAAAAACATGCACAATTAGTTACATTAGACAAAATTGTACAATTGTTAATAAAGTAGCTAATAGTTATACTATGCTGGAAATGACAAATTTATTTAATTATTGTACTATACAACCAAGTTAATTTTTATCAGTGAAGGATAGGAATGATCAAATATTCAGAAACAATTTGTTTTTTTTTGGTGAAGAAGAAATATGATTTCAATAAGTTGTATTAAGTAGGTTTTTGGCAACATCACAGAAACATCAGAGAAAATATTACCTAAAAATATTATTGGAAATGACTCTGAGTTAAATCAATTATTATTTATAATTATTAGAATATAATTGTAGTTTAAATGATTTTCGTCTTATCTTTTAGTAAGGTGGAGAAAAAAAAAGGCATGGGGGGGGCTAATTGACATTCATTGTTTTGAAGTGTCATACTGTGGTTGTATATCACTTTCCTCATCAGTATCACAGAGTGATAACCAGAATATGAAGTACAGCAGTGGCCACAGTAATTGCTTGTCCAGTCTCTAATCTGCTCCCGAAAGGGGAGGAGTTACAAGCAAAACCTACATTTCTACACATGTACTGTCTCTTAACCACATTTCATGCCTGTGAGCAGTATTATACATAATAAATATGATTTTTTTAAATTTGATTGTAATACATACTTATAAAATGGACTATTTAATATTTGGATTGTCATGAAAACATCACATTCCTTAAGTTTTGAAAAAATTAATTTGTTAAAACCCATTTAACATCATAAGCTTGGCAGAAACAAAATTAAAATTTAAATTGTAATATGAGATTATTCACAAACAAATGATATACTACCTGCTTAATAAAAAATAAATTTAGTTATCTACGTCATTTGACAAACAATTGTGGGTTTCACAAAAGATGTCATCAAATAAGACCTAAGTGGATAACCTCTATCACCCAACAGGGCACCTCTGTTTCCAGATGCACCCTAAGATACGAGTTATGAAATATCATGCTATTGTGAATACTTCCTGGCCATCAAACCAGATTTCTGATATAAAATATTTATTTATCGTACTCAAAAACAGTTAAAAACTGTGTGTGATGTGCTACGGAGAGAAGTGAATAAAAGTAAATAAATAAATGATGTACAATAATCATGTTCACTCATGGTTTGTACATTTAGTGCAAAGAAACTTTTTCTACATCTGAAAGTTTCAACATGAACACCCTCTGGGTTAATAATTTTAATTTAGGTGTAATCTAGTGCACCATGTACACCAAGAATATGGAATTCCCTATAGAACTTTTCACTAATCTGCAATGAAAGAATAATTAAATTAAATATATTTGACCGTTTAAAAGATTAATTATCTAATTATTCAAAATTAAGGATGTCAATAGTCAAAATTACAATTATATCTTTGGAAGCAGAAATTAACGTTTCCAAAAATTTTCCAAAAAGGTCGAAAAGTGTGTGATCTCATTAAAATTAAATTACTTTGCGAACAACAAAATAAACAAAAATTTAAAACTTACTTCTACTCTGCTTCTGATTGTGGCAGATGAATAAATCGAGGACATAATTCTGCCAGGTTCTTGGCTACGTCGTTTTTTGTTGTGATGATTGAAGGTTGACTGAATTCACATAGGCCTTATGCCTCCAATATTTAGTATTTGACAGCAAACTGCAAAAAATCTAACAGCAGCTGTAACTTTTTCAGCTGCTGAAAAGGCATGGTTTCTACCAATAATCGAGTTTAATCGTGGACTCAGCAGTGACACTAGTTATTCAATTTGTTAAACTGGTATCTTCGTCTAATATCTACTTCATCCAAATCATCCAGAACATGATACCTGTTTTCAGGAATAAATACTGAACGTCTCTCGCTGTTTTGTAGACACTGGAGATCGTCAACAGCAAAAATGCCGTTTCGGTTGGACTCGTTCGTACTGCTTCGTACTAGTAATAGAATCATAGGGGTAAAAGGGGATCGCAAGCGATGCAGACTCGTGAACAAGAATTTTTGCTTTGATTCGCGGCACGCAGTTAATCCGTGATACTACGTGATTCAGTTAACAACTGATGTCCGGAGTAGGCAATTTCATCATGATTTTAGGCGAACGGTTACACAATCTGTAGAGATTGCCAAATGCCTTTCGAAAAACAAATGTTGTGTATGATGTGTTTTAAAAAACGTGGAAGATCAAATGGAGTTCATGAATGTACTTCACTTCGCCGAAGAATGAAGACTGTGTTAAAAGTATGAGCCTCAGAGCCTTTACAACGAGATATTTTGGTCCTTTATTCCTGGAGACACAGAAAATCGGAAAGGTAGGGAAAGACCAAAATATAAAGTTCTTTCTGATCATATCAATTATAATGCACATAACTGTCAAAAACGAAGTGATTTAAAGACGACTGCAATGCTACTCAGAAGTCAACAGAACAAGGATACAAAGAACAATTGCTTCCTTTGTGATGGGACAATCGAGGTAGGATTGCAAGAGGAAGAGCTGACCTCTTCAAAATAATTTGTATGTAGGGGGAAATGTCCAGTATTCATGGGTTAAAATTTAGAAAAAATCTGGTTAAAATTGGTTAAAATTTAGAATAGCACAGACTTTCCTGTAAACTTTTCTAATTTTCTTGGTGTGAGCTAGCTTTACATTCTTGCCCCGCGTCCTCTTGGCGGTTGCCATCAATTGCCGCAGTAATTTGTTTTTTAAATTTTCCCAATTTTTCGGATTTTTAATGGTAGGTTCGAAATATTACTTTTAAAATATTAAAGAAGAGTGAACAGTCGTCGTACTTGGATTTTTTCGTTGAAAAATTTGAAGCCGTTTATAAGATCGTTTAAGCTCTAGTGTAAATGCGAAATTTGAAGCTCCTTTTCACAGGAATATTTTGTGTTTTCGAAAAACTTAATTTGAAGTACTTTAACTCTAAAATGCAATAATGTATACAGATTTCTGGATATGTCCGAATTAACGCCGTGAGAGATATTTCTAAACTAGAGGTGCTTCATAATGGCACAGACTTTCTCGTAGTAATGTTTTCTAATTTCCTTGGTGTGTACTGGCTTTACGGTGTTGTCCCATCCTCTTGCCAGCTGACATCTATAGCCGCCAAAAGTACATTTTTTGAAATTTTCTAAAATTTCGGTTTCCTAATAGTAGACCGAAATATTACTTAAAGAATATATTAGAAGAGCAAAACCTCGTTCTAAATGGCAATTTTCATTCAAAAATTTAGAGCCGTTTTAAGAAAATGGCATTTAAGCGTTACTGTAAATGCAAAAAAAAATACAAAAACAAAATTTTAAAAATTACAAAAACAAGATTATCTCAAAAACGGCTCCAAATTTTTTCTTTAAATTTTTGGTAGGTGTATTCCAAATGAACCTTATCCGATGACATAAACGCCATATTGCTCTATTCTTTTCTTTATTTCAAGAATTACAAAAATGTATTTATTTTACTTGTCTCTCATATCGGAAATATTTATACTAGAGGCGATTTATGAGTACATGTACTTTAAATAATGTCAAATAAAGTTTCTCGAAAACTCTCTAACAGTTTTCTGTTAAAGTGAGCTCAAATTTCCACATTGTCAGAAACGCTCCAATGCCATTGTCTCAAAAATTGCTCCAAATTTTTTCTTCAAACTTCTCCAACGGATAGTGCGAATTGCACTGTTTAATATGACAAAGTTAATTTCAGGGTATCCTTTTGTTTTTTCAAAAATTACACATGTAATTTTTTAAAATATCTCTCACTTCTAATTAAATATCTCTTACGCCAACCCTAATTGTAGTAGTATAATAATTCATTCATTTTTTAGTCATTTAACAAGTTTATTAGTTAGTTATTTGTTAGTTCAAAAAATTAATCGTTAGGTGAATGTCGTATCAACTGCGCTTTAAGGTGACCAAGGAAAGGATAATATTTAAATCGGGATCCATAGGTGTATACAGTCTAAAAAATGGGGGCCCAACATCATATCAGGACCCCCTTTTCCATTAAGTATTTTTATTATATATGAAATATTGGACTAGAAAATAAAAATACAGAGAACCTCTTCCTAATATGTATAACAATTCACTAAATTGTGGAGTTAAAATGCTTAAGTCAGAGTTTGAGTTTAAGAAAAATGTTTTACTACCATTTTACAGGATCTGATTCCAAATTTTCAGGTGAGTCCATTTTTTCAGGTGATTCCAAATTTTCAGGGGGTGGGTGCCCCCTCTGCGCACAACTATGTCCGGGTCACATATACCTACCGAGCAAGAAATGCGTCTGCATGTTGCCCTCAGTTACCTTGTGTTAAGAGTGGTCAACGACAGTCGATCAAGGAATTCCTCATTTCTTCACAGTAGATCGATATTAATGGACCGTGTCTATTACATAACTGACAAGAAGAGCAGAAGTAAATACAAAATTAAAATATTCTTCGTTTGTTTATTAGCGATACTCAACTTTTTTTCTCTCGTTTAAGTCTTTATTTCATTTGATGGAAGAATTGAAAGATTTGTTTTTTCAGTGGATACTCTCGAGTGATTTTATTGTTTTGATTTTCAATAAAAACTGTACGTTAGAGAAAATATCGGAGCGAATAAGTAAATGTGGGAGTCACAATTTAAACAAATCATTGTGTTAAATAAATCTAATAAAAATAATAACCATATTATTATATGTTTGTCTATAAAATTTGTACAATGAAATCATAAATTCATAATTTTATCTCAAGCTATAACTACTGTTTTCAATGTTAGGGTAATTTTACAAAAACTTTTTCTCCAATTTTGAGTTTTTATTGCCTTTTTGTAAGTTTCTTATTGCCATTTTAGTCGCCTAAAACGTCATTTTTAGTGCGTTAACATCCTATGTCTAATGATGATAGTCTGGTCCGAGGCATACTTTGGAATGAGGCTAGTTAACTCGTCGTTTACGACAATATTGGAAAGTAATGAGGCGACTTCCTGGCCAGTGACGACGCCCAGTGAGCCGTTTAGGCCCAGTGCGTCCAGCTGTCCTGCCCCACCCCGCTCCTCCAGCTGCTATATCATCCTCCGCCGCCCCTGCAAGCAACCTGTCGATGGCAAGTGCATTCTGCTGTGTCTTTTGTGCGGCGCGGCTACGTGGGCCAGGCGTTTCCTTTTATGCCCGCCGCAATGGCCGGCCAAAAAAAAAACCAGATCGAATGGCGTGTGGCGCGGGGAAGCCGGCGGCGCTAGCCGAATACGTTTACTACGCTCCGTGAAGTCACGAAGGTGAAGCGAATTCGAGACTCGCGGGTTCTTGATTGGGTGACCGGCCAGGAACACCGGGATCTAACGTCGTCGAGCCCCTGGCCGAAGGGATAAAAGGCACTGACTGACTGCGACGGACGAGACTTGACTTTGAGATTATTCTCAGTAACGGAGTATGAGTATAGTATGCTCAGTAACGGAGGATTACTCCAGAAGAAAGCGCTCAACGCCCAACAAGGGTTAAGAGACGCGTTGCATCAACAACGTCGCAACGAATTAAAAAAAAGAAGGGGAGAGGGTCTTATCTATTAGGGAGTCGCTGCTGTGCAAGCCCCCACAGACGAGCAAAGTACGCTCATATTCGAAACCACTTCGTTTCTTCTTGGGGTTTCTTTATATTTTGGAGCGCGTTAAGTGTGGGATGATAGTAAAAACCAAGCAAATATTAATTACTGTAATACACTTTCATCTAACTTACCCAAAGTGCTTCCTTTAAAGCAACAACTCCAAAAATGTTTATGAAGAATACAAACCTCCGACTGCGTAAACGACAACCCAATTGAAAAGCGGCAGTTTTAGTAGATGAAATCTCATCTCATCTCATTGGTAAAGTGAGAAAATCTATCGTGGTTTTATTTTAATAGGCTAATAATATTTGCTTACTTGTCGATTTACTTAATTGTATAACACCAAGTAAACAAAATTAATGTTTAAAATGTTGGGCAAAAGATAATATTGTAATAGTCCACCCCTCGATCGCAAAGCCAGTTCCAACTCCACAGCTGAGATCAACTGCAGTCATCTCCACCACGATGAAGAGCAAGAATTGAAACACGTTTGTGATGATAAATTGCTCAATTACCTGGGTAATTATGAAGTTTATATAAATACGGAATCTCTCATTGGGGCATTAAAATATAATAGTAATAATAATACAAAATAAGATGGGTTGTGTTTGTCGACGAGTTCTTTGAAATAAACTCAAATCCGAAAAATAACAACAATTATAATTAATAGCCGTAAAATACATTTAAACATACATCAGCATCAAAAGTTGTGAAAATTAACATTTCATGTGCATTCAACAATCAGAGAACAATTATTTCCACCGCAATAAATAAATAATAAATGGAAAACTTTCCATTTTATTCACACAAGATATTTTGACACCATGAAACATTTAATTCAATTCCAAATAATTGTAATGTTGAATAAACTCCCTCTATTCTATTATTTGTGATTTCCAAGAATTACTTTCCTTTCTTAATGTTTCACATGAACAAATAGAAGTTTAAATAATTCTCGATGAATTTTCTTAATTCAAAGAGACATTTTCAAAGACTATTAATTTCCACATACTAAATTCTTAACTTCACTTGAAATATTGATACTTCCTAAATTATTGAATTGTAAGAACATTTATGAACTCTGTTAAACCAATTTCTCTTTAACCTGACAGATTTCACTTCAAGACTGAAAATTCAGAGATATTAAATTGCATTCCAGTATTTTTTCTTAAATATACTTCTCTTCCATAAGTCACCGTTGTTGTTGTCAGTTTGTTTGTTTTTAAATAACCAGGAGAGATGGTGCAGGGCATCAACTGCGGTCACTGCAGTCCCTCTGACCTGGAGATTATAGGTTCGAGACCCTATGGTGGCAGGATTTTCGATTCTAGCTTGTCAGCTAGGTAGAATCCAGTAGCTGTTTGGAGGAGAATTTCAGCTGCTGACTGCTCTGATCGGTAGTTTTCTGTGGTTTCTCCGATCAACACCAAGCGAATGCGGCAGCAGTACCCTAACAAACGGACCACGGGCCGCACGCGATCTTTCCTTCCCCTTCCTCGACCTATCCTCACCCCTTAGACACACTTACACTAGCATGCACTGCACTACCACACATGCCGGGAGACCGGTCGGGAGCTTAGAGCTTCTCCCGGCTGGGGCGGTGCCCCGCTGGTGGGAGATACCTGCTTGGGACAAAACCCCGCTATTCGACCGTAGGTCGGCGCCGTATCTCACCATACAAGCGGGGGAAGACCACCGCCACCTCCCGAGCAAAAACGCGCATTACACTTACAGGATTAATGACCTTAGTAGTTGAAGCGCCCGGAATCACTAACAATCAATCAATGTTTTTAACCATGTTTTGATAATAAATAAATAAAAGGATTTCTTGTTTAAATCAGAAACCTAATGATCAATGAATCGGCTAAACATTAATATAAATTATTATTTTTAATGTAATATTTATAATATATCATCTACCTGACAGTTACGTTATGCTTTGTGCCGTTAGAATATGTACAACCCCTTTCTCTCAAGGAATTAGATCTAGGAGTCCGTATTTTGCAGAATGAAATCCATGACTATTTAACCTTGGTTCTCCGTGGAGAGTTTCCATCGTCTGCTATCGAAATTTTGCGTTTATCCTGTTGATCAAGAAAATTCACTACTAAATTAATAATTAATGTTGTTGCTGAAAACAGGAATTTGGAAAACTAGTTGGATTTTACTTTAACAACGTGGTATCCTCAGGTGCCGTGTAGAAATTCCTAATGTTCCACGAGAGACTATAACCATTACTCGTTCTCAATGTTGCTGATGTCTCAGCCACTGCAACTGCTGATTCTGCCATTCTCCTCCTCTCAAACCCTTTTTGTAATTTGTGCATGTTGTTATAAATTGCATTGTCATCATTTAACTATATGAATATTAAATTGTAAATGCATTGATAACACAGGTTTTGGCTAAACCATACTCCATTGACTCCATCCCCAAATCTGAAATAACCAGTGTCAATACCCATTCAAATCGTAATAATTTTATTTTGCTTCACGACTAATCACCCATCTAAACTATAAGTCTTATAAAAATAAATAAATTTTAAAATTTTGTTTAATTAAAATATCAAAAGGGGGACCTGTGTGCGTAATGTAAACTGAGTTAAGTCGTGTTACATCTGTAGTAAATGACTTTAGAAAGAAAATTGTTATTAACTACTACCTGTCTTAATATGTCGTCAATAAACATAATTAAGGTATTTAATAAGGCGAATACATGTAATATAGTTAATTTAATTGTTATAGTAATTACAACATCATTATGATAATTATAAATATAATCCCATTAAAGAATAACAAAGATATTGTACCATTTATAAGATTTAATTTTACTAAACTCCATAAACTTGCTGATAGGTTAAAAATTTCCGCCTAGCGCTGCAACAAATATTTTAAAAAGAAAAATCAAGTCATTTGTAAATTTCGCAGTGAGAAAACAGGCAGGCGCAAATGAAAACCCCAACGTACGTCAGGTTGTTACAACGCGCTTAACTCAAGGCTGTCCGTTCTAGGAGCCTCAAACACGGTTTTACAGCACCGTAAATGGCCCAAGTTATGTTTCGTAAGCGATATTTTATGTAATACAAACTTTCTTTAAATGTCTTAAGTTTAATTTTTGGATTTTCCGACTCCGACCATCAGGTTGTCAGATTTTCAGATGCTCTAAATTTATATGCAATGAAGTTAACTACTCTCCATTACAAGCCATTAAATTGTACAATTTCGAAGTTTTTCTATTCAAGAATAATCGAAGATTTACCATAACACGACATGGATGTAATGTAACACACAGTTCAAGCTCTACCAGTTCAAAGTTGGGTTCCGGTTTTAAGTTATCTTCCCTCTTGGAGCAATGATCTACAAAGAGTGCAAAATGATCGCCTGGTTCCACAAGTCACATTAGGATCTGGATAAATATAATGAAGCAGATGTAAAATCTCTTATTACTATTACTATTGAAATTAAATTTTAATGAAGTAACGTAACCTAAACCCTACTTTAGACAATGAGCAAAGCTTTACACGACAGAACGAACTTCGACGTCACAACAGGCATTTAACTTCTTCCCTCCAATCGCATTTGCGGGTGTGCTTACACAAAAAAGCTATCTCCAAAAAGCCGAATTCATCTTCCATGCAGGAGGTTTGCACTCTAGGATGGCGTTACACGCACAGTGAACAAGTCTCAAGTGTCTTTGTAGGTGGGTGTGGAGGTGGAGGTGGAGGTGGTGGGTGGGGCGGCCTCCTCCAGCATCTGGCGCAGCGCGGCCTCGTTGGCGCCGCCCGCGGCCACCAACTCCAGCGGCGAGCGCCCCTCGGCGTCGCGAGCGCGGGCGTCGGCGCCCGCCGCCAGGAGCGCGCGCGTCGCCGCCACGTCGCCCCGCGCCGCCGCCACGTGCAGCGCCGCCCGCCCACGGGCGTCGCGGGCGTCGCGGGCCGCGGCGCCGCCCGCCTCCAGCAGCGCCGCCAGCGCGCGCGGGCTGGGCGTTTGGACGGCCACGTGCGCGGGCGCGTCGCCGGCCTCGTCCAGGAGCGTCGCGTTGGCGCCGGCCCTCAGCAGCAGGCGCGTGCCGGCCGCGTTGTCGTACTGCGCCGTCCAGTGCAGCGGCGTCTTGCCGCCGGCGTCGGCCGCGTCCACCTGCACGCCCGCCTCCACCAGCAGCTTCAGCGCGTCCAGCGTCTTCTCGTACGCGGCCCAGTGGATGGGGCGGTAACCGGAATTGTCCACTGCTTCCTTCTCGGCTCCCGCCGCCAACAGAGCTTTGATACCCTCCACGTGGTTGTACTTCGCCGTCCAGCCTAGTGCCGTCATGTTCGAGTTGTCTCGAGCGTTCACATTCACCTTAAACTTCAAGAGCTCCTTCAAAGCATGAACGCGCTCCACGGTGGTCGCGTGCAGAAGAGGATTGTAGCCGTCGTTGTCAGGGATTTCGAGATCAGCGCGCGCCTCGGCCAAAATTCGCACACCCACTGCGTTGTCGTATATGGCTACCCACGCAGCTGCCGTGCGACCGTATCTGTCCCGAACGTTGACGTTCGCTCCGGCTTCGATCAGCTCGCGCAACATGCGTTCTCTCCCGAGAGGAGTTGCCCAGTGCAGAGGAGTGTACTTCTTCTCGTCGCGAGCATTCGTCTCGGCGCCCCTATTCAGAAGAGCCTTCAGGGCCCGGATGTTGTTGTAGGACGCCACCCATTCCAGCGCTGTTTTGCCCTCGTTATCTTCTGCGTCTATGTTAGCGCCTCTTTCGAGAAGCAGCATGAAAGCGTTCACCGTTGCATTACGAGTAGCCCAATGTAATACGTACCACCCAGAATCATCACGAGCCTGAACGTCCGCTCCTGCGTCCACCAACATGTTAATGCCGATGACATTGTTGTATTCAGCGCACCAGGAAAGAGACGTTCGATAATGAATATCCCGCTTATGGACGTTCGCCCCCGCCGCTATGAGTCGGCGCATTGCGTTCTCCCGACCTCGACGAGTCGCCCAGTGAATCGGTCTATATTTTTGACTGTCAGCAGATTCTATATTTGCACCCGCCGCCAAAAGCGCATCAATTGCGTCCAAGTTGTTGCTGTCCGCTGCCAAATGGAGTGGTGTCTTGCGATCACTGTTCCTCCTTTGGACACTCGCGTTTGCAGACAGAAGCATCTCGAACGTTCGAGCCGAACCCTTACTAGTGGCCAAGTGCAGAGCGGTGTTCTTCCAATGATCTTGGGTATTTACATCTGCACCAGCCTTCAAGATCATTTCAATTCCCTTAAAGTGGTTATTTTCTGCCATTAACATCAGCGGTGTTCTCGAGCTCAAATCGCGAGCCTCCACATCGACGCCATTTCGGATGAGAATTGCGAGAGCGTCTTCGGTTCCTTGCTTGGCGGCGCAGTGGGTGGGCGTGTACCCATTGGTGTCGTGCAGTTCCTTGTCTGCCCCGGCGGCCAGCAGCGCCTCCACCGCCTGGACGTTGTTGGCGCGTACGGCCACGTGCAGCGCCACTTTGCCCTCGTTGTTGGCGGCGTCCACGTCCGCCTTGGCGCGCAACAGCTCGCGGAGCGCGCCCAGCGAGCCGTCCCGCTGCGCGGCCAAGATGAGCGCCGTGTTGCCCGCCTCGTCCTGCGCCTCCAGCTTGGCCCCCGCGCTGCCCACCAGCAGCCGCAGCGCCGCCACGTTGTCAGCGGCGGCCGCCCGCATCAGCGCCGTGCGGTTGCGCAGGTCGGCCGCCTCCACGCTGGCGTTGGCCGCCAGCAGCGCCCGCAGCGCGGCCTCGGCGCCGTGGCGCGTCGCCCAGTGGACGGGGGCGGCGCCGTCCGCGTCCCGCGCCTCCGCGTCGGCGCCCGCGCCCAGCAGCGCGCTCACCACGGCCGCGTCGCCCCGCCCCGCCGCCCAGTGCAGCGGCGTGCGGCCGCGGGCGTCGGCGGCGTCCACGCGCGCGCCCAGGGCGAGCAGCGCGCCCACGCCGCCCACGCTGCCGTTGCGCGCCGCCCACAGGAGGGGCGTGGCGCCCTCGCCGTCCCGCGCCTCCACGCCTCCGGCAGCGCCCGCCGCCAGCAGCGCCCGCAGCGCGCCCTCGTCGCCCGCGCGCGCCGCCCAGTGGAGGGGCGTGGCGCCCCCGCCGTCGCGCGCGCCCGCGTCCGCGCCCGCCGCCAGCAGCGCGCTCAGGGCGTCGCGGCCGCGCTGGGCGGCGCTGGCGCAGGCCAGGTGCAGCGCCGTGCGGCCGAGGGCGTCGCGCGCCTCCAACAGCGCGCTGGCTGCTGGCGTCGGCCGCCTGCAGCAGCGCGCGCGCCGCCTCCGCCTGGCCCTCCTCCGCGGCGGCGTGCAGCGGCGTGCGGCGCAGGCGGCCGGGCGCGTCGGGGCGGGCGCCGGCGTCCAGCAGCGCGGCGAGGGCGTGGCGGGCGCCGGCGCGCGCCGCCCAGTGCAGCGCGCTGTCCCCGAGGGCGTCGCCGGCCGCCAGGTCGGCGCCCCCGGCCGCCAGCGCCTGCACGGCGGCGCGCCGGTCGGCCTGCGCCAGGTGGTGCAGCAGCGGG
Organism: Teleogryllus occipitalis; assembly: GCA_011170035.1. NCBI lineage: Eukaryota > Metazoa > Arthropoda > Insecta > Orthoptera > Gryllidae > Teleogryllus > Teleogryllus occipitalis. The sequence continues at coordinate 235,118 of BLKR01000876.1, read as the reverse complement.
CCTGCGGGCAGCGGCGTGCGCGCCAGCGCCTGCAGCACGACGCGCGCCAGCAGCTGCTCGCGCTGGCCGTCGCCCTCCCGCCCCACCACCAGGCGGCTGGCGGCGTCGCGCCCGGGCGGCAGCACGGGCAGCAGGCGCGCGGCCTCCAGGACGGTCTGCAGCGGCGCCCAGTCCCAGCCGCAGCCGCAGCCGCCTCCGTCCCCCTGCGCGCCCACGGGGGCTGCGGGCTCTGGCAGGCCGTTGCCCCACCCCCACGACACCTTGGCCGCGGGGGAGTCTAAGCCACTCGGGTCGACTGGCACCATGTGAGGATGGCCCGGGGCGAGCACCAGCTGGGAAAATAAATGTATACATTTTTGTGAAGTTATTGAATGGTTAGGAATGCGTTGTTTTTGTTTTTCTTTGGGAAATTGGGAAATGTTTGTCGTAAGTCATTCTATTTCAAGGAACTCCTGCATTTATATAGATTAACAGAATTTTTTTAAGGTCTCGGTGCTAATAAACGATGTACGGCCCCTTAAAGTATATGAGTGTTGAAATTAATAACTGTGTTTGGAAAACATAGACACGACTTACAACTGTTTTAAGCACGGTTGACCGGTTACCTCAGCAGCTAAAAAGTGCCGTTGCATACAACGGGGGAAGAGGCACCTTGTACGATGGATAACCGTCGCTTTTTGTTTGTGCACGTATCTGTGAATTTGTCTTTCTCGGACGCTTCAAACCTCCGAGGATTTTGAAGTGAGATTCTTGCCGCAGTTGAGATTTCGATCAGTACCTTTCAGTCTGAACAGTTCGACCATCTGCCAATTGTCAGTGGGAATTAATTCCGTGTTACGGACCAGTCAGAGCGACGGCTGAAAGGTATCTGCAGAGGTGCGCGGCTTGCCATATCGGCTGCAGAGACGCGGGGAGGTTGCGATTGACGGCCTCGCCCAACCTCAACCGTCAACCATCGTCGTGAGAATGGTCGCTCTACTGAGCATCTATAACCCGAGAACGAGTCTGTGTCCCTGCCGAGCGCGAAGTTCAAGTTAATGAACGAACTTTTTATCTCCAAAACGCTATGAGCATCTTTCATGTTATTAGGAATAGAAACTGCAAGGACCTATAATTTTTCGTATGTTACCATCTAAGGTACAAGACATTACTTCACACTGAAGATAAACAAAACTCCTGGGCCCCTTAATTATTTGTTGCTTAACTTCGAAGACTACGTTTTCAGAATACATTGTGCGATCAAAAAGTAGTAGGACTGATTTTATTAAAAATAATTCATTGCAGATATCTGTACAAATCCTTCATAATCTTCGTCGTAGGACCCTTGGACTTCAATCCTTGGACCATGACCTGGTTGACGCCATCTTACGAGACGGACGCATCTGGTTGTGCTCTTCATTTTTGTGATTATCTACTACTTTTCGCGATTTGACTGTACCTAGTGTGTTTTAAGTGCTTTTATTACTTGTTGCAGTTAGCTGAAAATATATTTTCAACTGATTTTTTTTCTGTAACCAAGACAAACAAACAGATTACGAATTTTAAACGGACATTCAAACCTCAACGAATCCCAGATTTACGAGGTGGTGATAAGTGTCAAAACCTATTCACAGTTCAATTTATTTCCAACATTAAATCACTGTGCTAATTAATTTTCTGAAAGATTTATTGTATTTCTGTGACAAGTGACGACTCCGTTGTTTTGAACGTTACGAGGACGGTGTATCAAAGTTTGAATTTGTTTCAAATCTTATTCTATACATCGAAGACAAACTTTAAGATATTATCTTTTATCTAATTACGGTAAAGTATAATCTACTGATTGTATTAAACAGTTGCAGCTTAAGTGGACGAAATTCGACGTAGCCTAGATGCCGCCATCAGAGAAAAGATACTTTTTTTCCACGTTGCATTGAAAATTGTCGGTGTGGACAGTCTGGTCTGCACGTGTCGACGTCCGCGTTTCCGCGACTGGAGTTCTCGGGACACTGTCGCAGAGGTTATCGCGAGCCGGGCAGCGCTCGGGCAAGCCGGAAACCGCGTGGGAGGCGCGGAAACGCGCCCCGCCGGGCCAGGGCCGCCCGTCTTCGAAGACGTCACGGCGCCACGGACGCCTGAGTGAAGTCGGCGCCGTGGTGAATAAAGTGCGTGTATAAAGTGTATATAGTGTAGTGTTAGTGTAGTGACGTGCGGCATGAATGTGTGAGTGAATGAGTTTGTACGTATAGAATAAGCATGAATGAGTGAGTGAATGAATAAAAGAAAAAGAAACGAGAACAATACAAAGAACTCATTAACAACTCAATCACAAACATGTTCAAGTAAAACAAAGTAGCCCAAAGAGGCCATGTTTAGTTTTAGTTAGTTTAAGATTAGGTTAATATAGTATATTTAAGATATAGCCCTCACTTAGCTCCATAAACCTCACGGTTGGAGCATTATTGTACCCCAATCAGTAAATAAATTCCCGCCTTGCCAGGGCTACTGGCGAGGGGAAATACAAAACGCTCGGGCCCCGGTGACTTGCTCTCCGTAGCCAACACGGCTCCGCGCTGCCGATTCGCTCTGCGCCAATGGCACGCAGACAACTGTGGAAGGTCGGTTTCTCTTCCTAAGAGTCCCCACCTACACACCTAGCCAGTCGGACTCGCATCCATTGGTTTGTCTGGCCTACAGAAAATCAGTCGCACTACTTTTTGATCGCACATTGTACATTGTTATGCCGCCGCATTCCGTGGCTTTAACTTCTAACGAATATACGTTTCAAGAACATTTAATACATTAAATGAAAAGCAGTGCACATAAATCACTTGATAATCATAAACTACCATAGTATGCAATAAGTAATGTTTTGCTCATTCGATAGTTTTACAAAAAACGCGGAGAAACGACGCAACACACAGTCCTTTGGCAAACGCCGCGTCGGTGTCTGATGTGACGCGGCAACTGATTTGAATTTCCCGCACGGCAATAACATGTAAACTGAATTTTCTAGAAGAAACTTTATTCTCGGAAAAACTGAATTTGCCACTCCTCGAGAAAATCAACGCAGAATCTATAGTCGTTTTTGCAACTTCTGGACACCCGGAAACGGAATAATATACGAAGAATTTAACTCTCTTGCTAACAGATCTTGTATGTATGTATGTATGTATTGTACGTATGTATTGTATGTATGTATTGTATGTATGTATTGTATGTATGTATATATGTATGTATATATGTATATAGATAGATAGATATAGGTATATAGATATAGGTAGATAGATTAATGTGCCTAGTGTACTCAAAGTTACGTAATGCTGCGGAAGATCAATTTCCAGATTTTAACGGAAATACAGGTTTTTGGGGTACCCTGGTACCGAAAAACAGTTGTTTTTTCCGTCCACCTGTCCTTCCGGCCGTCCGTCGGCCAGAGAGTCCGTTTGTCTGTGGGTAACAAAAGCACTTTCAGTATTGGTAGGATTTTTCTCGAGCGATCTCGCCCAGGTCTGCGATTTTGAAAAGAATTGTTTAAATTTGGGAGGTTCTTTACATAAACACATGGATGTTTTCAAAATTTTCTCAAGAATCTTCCCGCATTTTTGCTTTTTCACCTACATCTTATGCAATATAGAGAAAGTATTGTAATGCTGCGGGGAAAACGGTGAATTTTCGATAGAAAAACTCTGGCGGACCGTAAAGAAAAACTTGAAAATTCTTATATACACTAAATTACTTCCTCTAACAAGTTGTTTAGTCCTAATTCAGATTTAATGGTTCCTTCATATCGAAAAATCGATCGACGGCAAAACGTCCGATCGTTTGTCTGCCCATTCGTTCGTCTGCCTGTCTGTCTGGGTGCAACGCTATCAGTTATTCCGTAAACAAGATTTTCACTAAAATTGATGTTCCCCAATGACTCATGTTGCGGCCCTTGATTTTGAAAATATTTTGGTTTTAAGGGGTAGTTTACATAAAGTTTCAACAATATTTTCAATTATTTTTTCAAAAATGCTTCCGAAGTTTTTCATTAAATTTTTTCCAGCGGTAGAGCAAAAGACATAACAAAATAGCGTTTTTCGCATTTTGGTTGCACTCCCTGAATTTTTGAATACTGCAAAAGTTCAAAGTTCTTGCGGCGTCTTCCTATAACTAAAATACTGATCATAGAAATATATTTCTTAATGAAAAACGATCATAATAATAATAATAATAATAATAATAATAATAATAATAATAATAATGTCTTTATTAATGGCGAGGCTCAGGCCATAGGGCCTGCTCTTCCGCCTAACCACTGAGTCTACATTAATACAGAGTAGTAACATATAGGGGGGAGGGAAATCTGTACATCGCCATCTAATCATCGCCAACATGCCTTGAAATTAGTCTATGTAAAAGTTTGCGGAAAAATGAAACTTTTGCATAATTTTACGTGAAACATGAGTTTTTAATTTTAAACAGTTTTTTCTCAAAAACGACCGTGAATGTTTCCTTAAAATTTTTTAACGTAAGTAGCAAAACATTGTAAAGAAACTGGTACTAGTCCCATTTTTGGTGAACTCTTTTATTTTCTTAACAAAAGTCGCAAACAAATTCGTAATTTTAAATTCGAATTTAATACAGTATCATCGACAAATGAAGCAACTGAGGGAAAATCAAAAATAAATAAGTTGAAGATGATGCGAAAAGTACAGCCCCTTGAGGGACGCCAGCATGAATTAATTTAGGAAGTAAAATATAGTTTTTTTAACGAACGGAAAATGTACGATTATTTATAAAACTGCGAATTACACTGTGCAGGTATTACGGAACTCCTAAAACAGAAATTTTGTAAATAAGTCCTGAGTGCCAAACACTGCCGAAAGCTTTTTCTATGTCGAGGACAACAGCGGTAACGTATTGAAATTTACGAAATGCGAGAAGTGCGTCTTCAGTTAGTCTGAGAATATGGCGATTGGTTGAAAGGAGAGAGCGAAAGCCGAATTGGTAAGGAGGAATAGCATTTATAGAATTTAAATAGATATTTAGTCTATGCAAAATACAATCTTCATATATTTTCCCTACAGATGGAAGTAAACTAATGGGTCTATAATAGGAAGATTTTCTCGAGGTTTTTCAGGTTTAAAAATTGGAATGATATGAAATGTTTCCATGATTTAGGAAAATATAACTGATCGTAATCTAGCAACCATTTCTAGCCTTCAAAATCATCTTAATCTGGTAGACATAAGGGGGAAAAGTGGCACATCAAGTTAAATGCATCAAAATGTAATGCAAAAATCTTCTCGTTACGTAAATACAGCGATCTTAAGTATCAAAACGAAGCAATAAATTAGCTTTCGTCAACCGAACAGGTTAAATACTTGGGAACAGAAGACATCATTGGCAAATGATTAAACCCATCAAAGACAATGATTAAACCTATTATTTATAAGGCCAGCACAATTTGGGGACCTGTATCAAAAATTAACATAAATCGAATTCAAAATATCTGCCTTCAAACTATTCTTAAAGCCCCGTGGTTTACAAGCTCTAACAAACAAATTCATTATGAGTTACGTATGCTTCCTACTTAAACTTTTTTCTGCAAATTTCGGCAAACATCTATCGCAAAATTAATAATATTGCATTTCTAACCCAACGCATTTCTAACCAGATAAACACAATTCACATCAAAATCGGCTCTAACATAAATTACCGAGACAATTCCTTGACCCTCCGTAATATTCTATCTTCATAACATTTCGAACTACTTCTACAAACGTCTTCTACAAACATTCCTAATATTCAGTCATGATGCATGAGCTGGTCTTATAAAAAGTACACAACTTATAAATCTAAAATTTACAATTATCATCTACTGCCAAAGGCCTATCTCGCCAAAGGCAATGTAAATATTCAATACCTTTTTTTAATGGAAAATCCCGCGCTTCGTTCAAAGCGCTGTCTGCGCATGCTAAGCGGCGATACTGCTATTTAAAATTCTTAAAATTCTACTCATTGTAAGAGATTTAACTTAGTATTAACAATTACACATCTTTTACTTTAAAAAACTTTGATGGATTGTTATAGTAGTGGAAGCTCACTTCGATGTAATCAAGGCAGGATTATGTAAAATTATTCTTGCTTTTTTAATTACGTGCCATGAATTCAGTAACAGTTAAATTTATTCAAGTTTGTTTCATTTCTAGAAGTATCTATCGAATAAATTCAGATATCCACCACAGGCACTTCGTTTGAATAGGCTGAATTGGACTTTTTCAAGTTACAGTTGAGATGTTATTAGGTCAGAAATTGCAATATTACAATATTACATAACAGTTTCCAATAATGCGAGAGAATATCATATGCTGTTGTAGCACCTCTACTTTTTTTTTAAGAATAGAGGGAAATACATTTTTAAATGTGACATTGGACCGATATTCATTGTTGACTTGACCTTTTTGACAAATACAAAATTATGAATGTGTTTTGCAATTCCAAAACTACTTTAGTTAAGATAGATTTTTCCTCCAAAATAATTTCTTGTCCAGAATTAGTTCTTTCATAAATGTCATGTAATTTTTTGTTTTAATTATCCTTCAAGAATATTACAGAAGAGTAAAACCTCGTCCTAAATAGAAAGTTTCATTGAAAAATTTGAATCCGTTTTTAAGAAAATGATGTTTAAGCGTTACTGTAACTAACTGTAAATGCGAAATTTGAAGCTCATTTTCAGAGCAATATATTGAGTTTTCGAAAAACTTCTTTTAAAGTCATTTGAAGCACATCCACTCGCACATGTAATAATGTATACAAATTGATAAAAATGTGCATATTAATGGCGTGAGAGATATTTAAAAAAATACATTTGTGCAAGTTTTGGAAAAACATATTAATACACCAAAATGAACTTTACGTCACACGAAACAATGCAATTAGCACTATCCATGGGAAAAGTTTGAAGAAAAAAATGTGAAGTCATTTTTGAGAAAATGGTGTTTGAGCGTTTCTGAAAATGTGGAATGTTGAGCTCGCTTCCTCAAAAAACTGTTGAGTTTTCGAGAAACTTTAATTGACATTATTTAAAGCACATGTGGTCATTAATAAAATAATGTGAAGATATTACCACTAATGTAAGTATTACCGACGTGAGAGAAACGTTAAAAAAATTACATTTTTGTAATTTTTGAAAAAGCAAAAGAATAGAGCAATATGGCCCTTATGTCATCGTATAGCGTTTGTTTGTCACTAACCATTAAAAAATGTAAAGAAAAAAGTTGGAGCAATTTGAGAAAAACTTGTTTTTGTTATTTCTTCAAATTGCAAATTTTTCACCCAGTATTGCGCGAAAACTACTAAATTTAAAAAATATATATATACATGACCTTACTAAAAAAACTATTTATGCACAACATATTTCATTTGAAGGAAAAATTTCTGTCTTCAATTTTATGGTTGTAGGAAGACGCCGAAAAATATTCAAACTTTCGCAATTTTCGAAAATTCAGAGTTAACCGTAAAAATGTGACCTATACCACCTTTATGGGTGTATTTTACTCTATTCTTACGAGAAATGTAAAGAAAAATATTGTAGCCGTTTTTTGAGAAGATTTTGAAAAAGTCCGAGGAGCTTCAAGTAAAGTACGCCCAAATTATAAAGAATGTTTTTCAAAATTTCAAAGCTTCAACTAGAGCCGAATTGACAGGGGTTTCTTCAATTTTGAAAAAACCGTACGTATGGTTTAAGCGCTAGGAGTGTTCACAGACGGACGGACATTTTGGACTGACAGACGGACAAATACATTTATAAAGGTAGCATTGGTCCCATTTTCACGGTTAACTCTGAATTTTCGAAAATTGCAAAAGTTTGAACTTTTTCGGCGTCTTCCTACAACTATTGGAGATAGGCATTTTTCCTTCAGATAAAATTTGTTGTCCATAAATAGTTTTCATTAAAATCAAGTACATTTTTTGAAAAATTTAGTAGTTTTCGTGCAATACTTCGTGCAATATTTGCAATTTAAAAAAACAACAAAAACAAGATTTTCTCAAATACGGCTCCAATTTTTTTCTTTACATTTTTGGTAATGGTGCCAAACGAACCCTATCCGATGACATCGTATTTATGAGTACATGTGCTCAATGTACAAGAGTACATTTTCTCAAAAATGGCTCCAACTTTTTCAAATGAATTGTGCTAATTGCACTGTTTAATATGGTGTAAAGTTCATTTTGGTGTATTCTTTTGAGTTTCCAAAAATTATACAAATGTTATTTTATTTCAATATCTCTCATGCCGTTAATATGCATATTTCGATGGATTTGTATACATTATTGAATTTGTGACTAGAAGTTCTTTAAATGACTTCAAATGAAGTTTTTCGAAAACTCAATACATTCCTGTGAAAAAGAGCTTCTAATTTCGCATTTACAGAATCCCTTAACGCCATTTTCTTAAAGACGGCTCCAAATTTTTCAATGAAAATTTCTCTTTATGATGAGGTTTTACCTTTCTTTAATATGCTTGAAGTAATATTTCGGTTCTACTTGTATTTTCAAAAATTGAACACGACCTTATTTGAAGATATGTTTCTTATGAACAGATTTCATAGAGGAAAGAATCCATCTTCGTAATTGTAATTGTAAGACTACACCAAAGAAATTGAACTTTTGCAATTTTCGAAATTCAGGGTGTTCAAAGAAAATGGGCCCTACGCCATTTCTTTATGAGTCTTTCAATCTATCATAGAAAAAAATTGGAGCCATTTTTTAGAAGTTGTTGAGGCTTCATGTAAAGTACCAACAAAAATCGAAATATCCATTTCAAATTCAAAGAGCCCCAACGTCCATCAGATCGACCGAGAAATATAACTTTGGTGAAAATCGTGCTAACGGTTAGACGCTAGCGTTTTTTACAGAGAGACCGGCAAACAGACATTTTGCCGTCAATCGATATTTTGGTAGCTAGGCTCCACTAAATCTGGATCCTGATTACACAACTTTTTGGAGTAAGTTACTTACTATATATATGAAGATTTTTTCGCTTTTTCGTTACCAGAACTCGGTGATAAAGAGTTTTTCTGTCGAAAATTCGCCATTTCTTCCCGGAGCATTACAACACTTTTTCTATACTGCGTAAGCAGTTGGCGAGAAAGATAAAAAAAGGTTCGTCCCTGTAAAATTATAACAGCGAATGAATATCTAAGTTGGCTGACAGAAAACAGCTTTTTGATTATTTTGAAGCATCTAGTCAAAATAAATGTTATCTTAAACAAGAATTATCCACTTTGTAGTACCCAAGGACCGGCAATAAGTTTTCTGTCGAAAAATTGCCGTTTTCCAGTGCACGATTACAATGCTTCCTCTTCTTACGAAGTATGGCTAGAAACTAAAATTCGACGTTCATCCATCATCATCAAGTACATGCTTAATGTGTCATGCTACAGCATGGCTCATCATTCCCTACTCACCTTAGCATGAGTACTGGTGATAGTGAGATGTGCGAGCAGTAAAGCAAAGACCTGTTGCATCCACACCATGTGAGCTCCCATGTTGAGTTTGTCTTTCCACGAAAATGGTCACAGCTGAAGGAAAAGATGGCATGAATGGAAATGACAGTTGCTTAAAACCGAGTGTACTTCATAGGAATAGAAAACTCTTTAGTTCATATGTATTACTAATTTCCGATGTGTGCCAAAATTGAAAGAAAATTATTCGGCCGTGTGAAATGTATCATCAGAGGCATCCAGAGAAAACAAAAAGGTCTGAGGCAGATCCACGGAGTCTAGTTATTTCAAATAAAAGTTTTCCCCATGCATATTAAAGTTATAGGTACGTTAAACTAATTAATAATATTTTTCTAGAAAAAAAGGTTATTGGAAAAAATTGTAAAATATTTTAATTACATTTTAGACAGTTTACTAACCACGTTATTAAAAATTACTATAAAATAAACATAATACATTACTTTCCATTTTGGAGTTAATGCCTAATTTATTCGAAATGCACTTCTAGCCCAATTAGAGCGACTTTTTACTCTTCCTTTAAGTTAAATTTGCTGAAAGATTCTTCTTTATCAGAAGAAGGACAATGAAATCTCGAGCTTGTCATTTCGCGAAAGGAATTTCCTGAAAACGTGTCTCATTTAACTTGTTCCTTTTCAATTTTCATGGTCAGAAACTTAATGTAATATATTCCTCGAATTTTCTTATTTCCCTGTCTTTCCTGAACACTCAGTGTTAAATAACGAACAATTCAGAGAAATATACAGTCAAACTAGATGCAGAAATACATATTAACTAGCAATTTTACTTTTGACATCGGATATTTCGAAATGCACTGTACTCATTGTGAAATTAACAACATACAACTGTCGCACATGATGGTTTCTCACCTAATACGTATGATCACGTGATGCTCCTTGCCGATGCAACTTCAAGATGGCCACCCCATCAGCACGTATATGTCTTCGCATAAAGAAATGCCGCGAACTGCCACTGTCAGTAAACGTCTTCTTGCACTACACTTCTCTTCCCATAGCACTACAAAGCAACGACGCAGCCGCTTCGTATTGAAAGCCAGCCAACACACGGAACACCGATCTCCCTCTGCAGTTGCATTACGAATGGAACTCGCCGACTCACCAGCGCCGCCGCTGCGTGCTTTTGACAAAACGCCAATTGCAGCTCGCAGGTAAAAAGCTACTATTTGTCTTCACAAATGTAGACGTGCGCGCGGCTGAGAAGCCGCCGGAAAATTACCTGAGCGTCCCGCGGCCCGCGAAGGACTCTGTCTAATGCCTTGTTCACCTGCGATTCCAAGGCCGGCGGGCGGCGGCGCGCGAGTGCCAGCCGACGAGGAAATGGCGCGCGTAGTCTGCAGGGATTGTGACGCACATTTCCGTCGAATCTCACGATCGAGGTGGCTCCTACGTATCTAAGCGAGCACCAGTTGACATAAATTTGTAGTATTTTGTTGTATTTTAAATGGAAATATAAGGAATAACCCAAATTAATTTTAACTTGTCTAAATTCTGCCTTATGCATTTTTCACAGTATGCGCAAATATTAAAAGCCATAGCCTTTTGTATACATTACACTTGTATACAAAAGCCTCATATATTTTATTAGAGCAATAGCAGTTATCTTTTTGATTGTGTAATTTTCGTCTTCTTCTGCGCGACTAGTCTTATTTGTTGTTTAAAATTTGTTTTCTTTCTTTATTCAGCTGTTGATTTTTTCACAGTTAAAAACGCTTAAGTATTCTCTTGTAAATAAAGTAAGTGAAAATCATTGCATGTTCCCATGTACTCAATTGTTTTTATTCTTAACTTCTAGATTAAAAATTTAAATTTTAATTACATTTGAATACGCATTTCAAAACTATGTATTACGTCGTAAAGACACTCATATTTCGTATTAATTGCAGAACTTACTTTGATAATACAATGGCCAAGGGCGAAATTATTAATGGATTTTCTAAACCATCTACCACGGTATTGACTATCGTTGTTTTTATTTACTTATTTATTTTTTACTCATTTAGTGTGCATGAGTAATCACGTGTCTCTGGTGAAACTTATGTTCAGCGCCGTAGTATGAGTGAACATGGTAATTCACCGCCATGTACGAGTGAACATGTATGAGTGAGAACATGATATTACAAGCAACTGATACGAATCATTTGCAATAAATGTATTTGCTGAATTCTTGTATGTAGTATTAAAGTAACTTCCGGGCAGAGACATAACAGATTTTCACGTTTACAAATCAGTATTATGTAGCGATCTTATAACTGAGGTACTTGACTTAGCAACAAACATGTACTACACTAAGCAGTGCCTGTCGTTATCTAAATCCCCTAACCCTCCACGTGATCTCGCAATTGTTTTAATTTCTCGATGGAGCACTGACCTCTAGCGGCACCCATACGATAGGAAGGGGATTTCCCGCGACTGAAGCGTGTTTGTGTGCGTGGAGGAGGTCGCGCCCCCACTCCTCCGCGCTGCCGACCGCAAAGCAGCAAGCAGCGCCTTTCTGCGCCGCCTCTCACTCTAAGGTCACCCGCCGCCGCGCGCGCGCGGTCTTCGCGAGTCCGCTCTGGAAGCCGCCACAGGATGGGTGTAAAGTAACTGGGTATTAACCATTGCAACACTCACAACCACCACTAAATAAAGGATGAAATTCTCGGGATTGGTCCAATAAAAGAATTAAACAATCAGTTAGCCAATGTTTCGGAATCTTTTAATTCCTTCATCAGAGCTAATGTTCAAACAAAAAAAACAACAACATGAAGACCTCAATCTAGACTACATACATAATAATATGATATGCTAAATAACACCCTCAAAAAGTTATAAAAGATATAAAATTGTATAGACCTTACTAACAAATTTTACAGTCAAGTATTTTATCCAACCACCAACCTAACTCCATATGGAGTTGCTGAGGCACATGGGTCCTTCCCGCATCACGTCTGAATCGGGCGTTTGAGGGGGTTTGCTTTGGGGATCTTGGCCCGATTACGACGTGATACGGGATGGACCCGTTGGCAAACTGATCATTAATTGTTTATTGGGCCAATCCAGTGAACTACATCCCTTAACTAGGCATTACAAATCTGATGTATTTTTCGTGAGATTTATTTTTACTTTCTCGTATACATACGTATATACGGGAGTAATATACGTAGTATAGAGAAAGTTATGTAATGCTGCGGAAAATAGATTTCGAGATTTCAACGGAAATACACGTTTTGGGGTCCCCTGATACCAAAAAAGTGTTGTTTTTTTTTTATGTCCGTCCGTCCGTCCGTCCGTCCGTCCGTCCGTCCGTCCGTCCGTCCGTCCGTCCGTCCGTCCGTCCGTCCGTCCGTCCGTCCGTCCGTCCGTCCATCCGTCCATCCGTCTGTGAACACTGCTAGCGCGTAAACCATGAGTACAATCTTTTCCAAATTGAACAAAGCCCTGTCGATCTGGCTTTAGTTGACGCTTTGAGATTTTGAAAAACATTCTTTAATATTTGGGGGTACTTTATATGAAGACCACCGGACATTTTCAAAATATTCTCAAAAATAGCTCCAATTTTTTCCTTTAAATTTCTTGTAAGAATAGAGTAAAATACGCGTATAAAGGTGGCAGAGATCCGATTTTCGCGGTTAACAGTTTCGAAAATTGCAAAAGTTTGAATTTTTTCGGCGTCTTCCCACAACTATGAAATTGAAGATGGAGATTTTTCCTAAAAACGAAATTTATTGTCCATAAATAGTTGTATCATAAAGATAATGTACATTTTTTTTTGAAAATTTCAGTACTTTTCGTGCAATAGAAGTGAAACATTTGCAATTTTACAAAAATACAAAAACAAGATTTTCTCAAAAACGACTCCAAATTTTTTACATTTTTGGTAGACTTAGTACCAAATGCACCCTATTTGATGACATAAACGCCATATTGCTCGATTCATTTGTTTTTTCAAAAATTACAAAAATTTATTTTTTTAGTTGTCTCTCACGTCGGTAAAATTTACATTAGAGGCAATTTCTTCACGTTTTTGTTTTTATGAGTACATGTGATTTAAATAATGTCAAATAAATGTTCTGGATAACAACAGTTTTCTATAAGAATGAGCTCAAATTTCCACATTTTCAGAAACACAAAAACTCCATTTTCTCAAAAATGGCTCCCAATTTTTTCTTCAAATTTTTCCCATGGATAGTGCTAATTTCACTGTTTAATATGACATAAAGTTCATTTTGGTATATTCTTTTGTTTTTTCAAAAATTACACAAATGTAATTTTTTTGAAATGTCTCCCACGGCGTTAATATGCACATTTCCATTGATTTGTGTACATTATTACATTTGTGAGTGGAAGTGCTTTAAATGATTTTAAGAGAAGTTTTTTCGAAAACTCTATAGATTCCTGTGAAAATGAGCTTCAAATTTCGCAATTACAGTAGCGCTTGATCGCCCTTTTCTTGAAAACGGCTTCAAATTTTTCAGTGAAAATAGCTATTTAGGAGGTGGTTTCACGTTTCTTTAATATTCGTAAAATAATATTTCGGTTCCACTATAAGAAAACCAAAAAGTTGAGAAAATGTCAAAAAAATATAATTTAGGCGACGATAGAAGGCAGCTCGCAAGAGGATGGGGCAAGTCTGTTAAGCCAGTCCACACAAAGGAAATTAGGAAACTTTACTACGAGAAAGTCTTTGCCATTCTGTAGCACCTCTAGTTATTTATTAGAACCACATAAACCCCTTTTTTAGATAATAAAACAAAATAATATTTTTACTTCTCAACGTAGTAGGCACCGCTGTAGTCAACCAGCTTTCTCAATCTTATACAATTGTTACTTTTCTGAAGGAAATTAATTAGGTGTTGGCCATTACCTCTTGAATTCGCTCCTCCAATTTCTACAATATATGAGGTATTGACGTGTACACCACATTATTGTAGCCGCGCAAGAAAAAACTCACACGGAGTGCGATCTGGACTTCTTACTGGCCTTTCGTGATGTCCGCACTTCCCAAAGTAAAATCCATGAAATTTCTGGTCCTACCAATCGCGAATAATTAGTGCAAAGTGTGGTGGTCCATCCTGTATAAGAAAGGGACCATTAGAGTCTTCCCACTGTGAGACCAAAGATCATAAGTATTCGTCAAGCATCAGAAGATAGCGGCCACTATTCATGGCTTTGTGTGTTTATAACGCGCGTGCTACTTCCGTCAGCAAACAGTTGAACTAAGTGAAGCAGGCGACATGAAATCCTAATAAATTCTTTACATTATGGCGCTTATACCTTTAAATCATTAAAATATTATACTTTTATCGAGAATTAAAAATACATAGATATTTTTCACCCACTTTTATATTACTTCAGCAGTTTAGATGAGTTTTGTGGCTCTCATACGTAATCAATACTTATAAACGTGGTCTAGAAAGAAAGAAAGAACGACAGAAAGAAAGACCGACAAAAAGAAAGAAAGAACGACAAAAAGAAAGAAAGAAAGAAGAGAAAGAAGGGAGAATAGGATTTGTTGAAAACGAATCTAATATTCAATGTCAAGTGTAACCTGCAACGCTTGGGCAGCAGTGTTAAAATTTATATAGTTATTTTACTCCACAACCAAGCGTTCAATTGCATTAAAACCTGGAATTTTTAAAATCGTTCCTCATACCGTAATTTACATGATGAGTTTTTCTGGGACATTCCATTGCATTATTGCTGCTTCGCCGCTTCTCGATACTTCCTTGCATTTCAATTTCGAACATTACAAACAACAGAGTTGCACTGACCCGATCCTGTATTTTTGCATGGACAACATTACGTAGCTTTCACAATAGTAAAAAACCTTTTATAATATTTTGTGACCATCAAAGAAAGTCAAAAGTCAACTGCAAAGGAAGATAACAACTTCAAATTTTGTTTTTAAGGAAATATTGTAAATTGTTCCAAGAATTAATTGATTGATTGATTGATTTTTTCGAGTTTCCGGGTGCGTCAACTGCTTAGGTCATTAGTCCCATAAGTGTAGCGTATGTTGTTGTTGTTTTTTTTTTCGAGAGATGGCAATGATCTTCCCCCGCTGGAAGGCGAGATCCAGCGCCGACCTACCATCGGCTAGTGGGGTTTCCACTGACCAGGACTCTCCCACCAGCGGGGCACCGCCCCAGCCGGGACAAGCTCTAAGCTCCCGACCGGTCTCCCGGAATATGTGGTAGTGTAGTGCATGTTAGTGTAAGTGTGTTTAAGGGGAGAGGAGAGAACAAGGAAGAGGAAGGACAGATCGCGTGCGGTCCGTGGCCCGTTTGGTAGGGTACTGCTCCGGCATTCGCCTGGTGTTGATCGGAGAAACCACGGAAAACTTGCGATCAGAGCAGCCGGCCGCTAGAATTCTCCTCCAGACAGCGACTGAATTCGACCTAGCTGAAAAGCTAGTGTCAAAAATCCTGCCGCCGTCAGGACTCGAATCAAGGACCTCCCGGTCAGAGGCACTGAGCTACCGCTGCCGGTTGCTCCAAGAACGTCTGTAATGCTGATTAAAAAGGGTATTGAAAATGTGTTTCTAATATAACTATTAATTGCATTATTTTGTTGTTGATTTTAAATTTTTGACATCTCTCTAACGTCGTTAATATTTATTCCTACATTATCGGCGATTTGTTTGTATTTTACATTCTGTAAGTATATTGAAAGTTATCTTTATACTTTTGTTGGTTGGTTGTTAGTAATTCCGGGTGCGTCAATAGCTTAGGTCATTAGTACCGTAAGTGTAGTGTATGTTTTTTCCTCGGGAGATAGCGGTGATCTTCCCCCGCTGGATGGCGAGATCCGGCGCCGACCTACCGCCGCTAGCGGGGGTTCCTCCTAGCCAGGTCTCTCCCACCAGCGGGGTACCGCCGCAGCCGAAACAAGCTCTAAGCTCCCGACCGGTCTCCCGGAATATGTGGTAGTGTAGTGCATGTGTGTGTGTGTGTGTGTGTGTGTGTGTAAAAGGGGAAAGGATAGGACAAGGAAAAGGAAGGAAAGATCACACGCGGTCCGTGGTCCGTTTGTTAGGGTACTACTCCGGCATTCACCTGGTATTGATCGGAGAAACCGCGGAAAACTACCGAGGCGCTGCAGTGACATCAGTTGATGCACTGAGCTACCACTCCCGATTTTATCCTTTCGTAAATAAATAAACACGTTTCGTTAACAACCCACCCCTTCGTATGGAAAAGGAAAGATACGGAAAAGGTTGGGGGTTTAACATGCTAGAGTTTTGCATGGTTACGGAATTAGGTGACCGCAGCTCATTGCAGAATGATAATCATTATGAAACACCGTCATCATACAACAGGTGTTTGATCAATCACAGACGTTTATTGTTGAGAAGTAATATATTAGTGACCAGTGTTACATTAATATTTCATTGATTTGTGTATATTACTGTGCTGATACAACACATGTGGAGGAGGTTACGGTAAAACTCACATGCCCTTCCCCATTTCCAAAACTCATAAGAATATCAAAATTCGGAAGTCTCCTAAAAGGAACTAAATCAGTTATTGCGGTCAAAACAAACAAGAACAGATATTGAACTTTGAAGACATTTCTTTAATAAATTGAATCTCAACTTAACTTGAAATTGATTTGAAATTGTGTTGATACTTAAACAGAGTCTAAAAGTGGCATGCATTCTGCCAACGCCTCTTAACGGACTACGTGTCCAAGACGGCTTAGCTTAAACATAAACAAAATCCCATTTCAAATCTCCAGTACACGAGTTAAATTCGGATACCATATAGAACGCTTAAGAGAATAGTACACGTATAATTTTCGTTGAAATCCTTTCTTTTTCGAAAATTGTGAAAGTTCAATTTTTTGTTGGCGTCATTCTGCAACTAAAATATTGAATATATAATATTTTTCTTAATATGTTCTTTAAAGAGATATTCTGAAATAGAGTCATGTACAACTTTTCGGAAATTTGAATAGTTTTCGCGTAATTTTGCGTGAAATATAGGCAATTATAATCTTTGTTTAAACAATTTTCCCCAAAAGCGGCAGCGATTTTGAAATATTAAAGAATTATTGCCTCAGAAACGAATTTGTTTCTTTATTTTTGTCTGGTATGTAGAAAAGAACAGTAAAGAAACTGGTGCTGATCCCATTTTCGGAGCACTCTCCGTATTATCGAAAATTGGGGGGGGAAATAGAAATGGAAAATTTACAATGCAGAAGTGCCGAAATACTCCAGAAACATAAATTGTTTATTATTTACAAATGAACTGAGTTTATTTGTCCAGAAAGAAATTAACCCAGAAATAAAAAAGCACCTAATTTTCACAAATGGACAGCTTTTTTATTTCTCGGTTAATTTTCCTTTTAGAGCAAAAAATTCATTTCGTTAGTAAATAATAAACAATTTACATGTTTTTTTAAGTGCTTCTATGCTTCTGCAATGCAAATTTTTGCCCCAAAGCATTTTTCAAACCAACGTTTGAGTGCTTATTGTGGCTGAACCATTCAGAATATCCAAATGGTTATTAGACAAAATATGCTAAAAATTGTCTTAAGAGCTTATTTTCGAATTTTCGACGTTTCACCCCTGTAATTTTATTGACAAACAGAAAGGTCTTCAATACAATTGAAAATTACTATTTCACTTAATCTCTATTCCAGAACTATTGTTTACCTTAAAAGGAGATGTGCAAATACATAAAAATAATGGTGTCGATGATCATATTACCTCACTTCGGTGGGATTGTACGCCCGCGGGCCTTTACCCGTTAATTCCGGCTGTGGAGCCCTAATGAAGCACGGCTGAAGTGGCCTCGTACACAGCAGGATGGATCTCGTGCTCCCGTCGCATGTCCGGGAAATCAGCAGCCGTCCGCGACCATGCTCGAAAAGAATAATTACGAATTCGGTGCACAAGACAAGGCCGTCAGACGCCGCCTTTCTGCGTTCGCTCACCCTTTTAATTGCTTTTAGGGTGACGGTCCGACTGATCCACCACAGGGAATTAATTTCGATTGAGGGAGTGATGGATAGTCGAATTGCTTAGGCCGACAGGTACCGGTCAGTCACATGCCCGTAGATAGTTGACTCCGCCATAAGTTGCCTAAATCTCGTCTTATGAAGTCTTTCTCACTCCTGCTCGTCCTATCCAGTCTGTCTCTCACTGTTTATCCTACCAAGTGCTCAAAACAAGTGTCCTCTATCAAATCGCCATCTCGTGTTCATCAGTTCTCTGCTCAACTCTCCTCTCTCAAGTCCCCAGCTCATGTGTGTTTTTCCCAGAACCTCCGTTGCTCCCTCGCTTTCTTCTCCCCACCCCATTTGGAAATTTCAGTGTTCTGTGACATGCATGGTGATTTGCCTCTGATTATTTCGATCATCAGGCTTCTAGAACCTTTCACTAATATTTTCCGTCGATTGGCTCTAGGTAATTCCTTCCCTTAGCGACGTACTTTGCTATGTTTTTAATTGGTCGCCTTTGTGTGACGATAGGCACGTGGCGATTTCGGAGAAGGCAAGGCAGCGCCCGCTATCTGCTGTCCTCTGATTATTTAATGGCGCCTCAGGGATTAACAGAGGAAGTGCCACCAACTTCCCTAAAACGACTGTTCCGGTACTCAATCCGATGATCGCCGGAGACAAAAAATAAGGCGTGGTGTTAAAAGGGCAGCTTCCGTCTTGAAGACGCAGCTCGCGGAGGAGACCCAGGGGAGTCTGTCTTTGAACACTTTGATTGATTGATTGATTTTTTCGTGTTTCGGGCGCGTCAACTGCTCTGGGCATTAGTCCCGTTATTTCGTCCGGCATTAGTGCATGTTTTTTTCTCGGGAGATGGCGGTGATCTTCCCTCGCTTGATGGTGAGATCCGGCGCCGACCTACCGTCGGTTAGTGGGGTTTCCCCCTAACCAGGACTCTCCCACCAGCGGGGCACCGCCCCAGCCGGGACAAGCTCTAAGCTCCCGACCGGTCTCCCGGAATATGTGGTAGTGTAGTGCATGTTAGTGTGTGTGTGTGTAAGGGGAGAGGATAGAACAAGGAAGAGGAAGGACATCGCGCGCAGTCCGTGGCCCGTTTGTTAAGGTACTGCTCCGGCATTCGCCCGGTGTTGATCGGAGAAACCACGGAAAACTACCGATTAGAGCTGTCGGACGCTAGAATTTTCCTCCAGATAGCGACCGAATTCGACCTAGCTGAAGAGCTAGTGTCGGAAATCCTGTCACCGTGGGGAGTGGGAACCTAGGACCTCCCGGTCAGAGGCGCTGCAGTGACATCAGTTGATACACTGAGCTACAACTCCCGGTTCTGATTATTTAATGTCGCCTCAGGGATTAACAGAGGAAGTGCCACCAACTTCCCTAAATGACTGTTCCGGTACTCAATCCGACAATCGCCGGGAACAAAGAATGAGGCGGGGTATTGAAAGGGCAGCTTCCGTCTTGAAGAAGCAACTCGCGGAGGAGACCCAAGAGAGTCTGTCTTTGTACGTCTGCGAAGCCCTTTGTGGGGAGCGGAAAGTGACGAGGAGCTACCCGCGCCGACACAGACATGCGTGACGAAATGCTCGGGATGTGGCATCTGCGCCAAGGAGCAAATTGGCGCGACAGAGGGGTCTGTCGCGCGATGCGACTCGTATTCATATTGTAACGAATATTGCGTCATCTGCCGGCGGCCACCACGAACTACCTGTATGCGCGGATTGCGTTTTCAGCCGGCGGTCCTCGAACTAGCTAGTCCCAGTGTGTTCTGGCGCTAATCGCAAAGTCTAGAAAATTCTTGACGGCGCCCGCCGAGTATAAATACGCGGCGGCCGGCGACCGCGAGTCAGTCTTAAGTCGGCAGTGGAAGCTGAGCTGTGAAGTTTGTGCATCGCGGTGAATAGCAGTGCAGTGATTGTGCTCAGTGACGTGAACCGTGACCGGCGCCGTGAACTGTGGCCAGTGCATCGAACAGTGGTAGGTGCAGTGGACTGTGGCCAGTGCATTGAACTGGGGTCAGCGCTTAGGACTGTGCGACAGTGTAAGAGAAGTTAACAGTGTAAATAAATAATCAAGAGAAGTGTGACGTGTAAATGTATGCCTCCTTAATCCTTTGCCAGATCATACATGTGGCGACGCAGGTGAGTTCTCACTACCAACTGGCAGCCGGGGAAGCAGCAGAGCCTACGTGGACGAGGGCAAAGGGTTACTATATATTATATATAGTGTATATATATATATATATATATATATATATATATATATATATATATATAAACTGGGATAGAAAGAGAATAAAAATTGGAAACACCTTTCTATCACTTCTATTTACTCACGACCCGGTAAACTCTGTTCTAAGAAGAAGAGGATATGGTAAGAAAACTAATAGAAGAACAAAATTAATGGGGATTAGAAATAAATTGTAAATTGTAATGAAATCATATGCATGTGCATTAGAATAGCATTAACTGATATAGAAGTGAATTGTAACAAAATTAAAAGCTGTAACACCTTCATATATCTTGGATTTTCAAAAAATAACTGTTACATGTGCCACAGATATTAACTTTTGAGTAATTATGGGGAAGAAATCAATTAAAGCTTTACATGGCATATAACCTAATAATTTCTACCAAGATATTAATAGAAGGATATTTTACTGTATGGTAGAAAATATGTACGGAGCGAAATGGGGCTAAAAACAAAAACTAAGAGATAAGATTCAGGCAGTAGAAATGCAGTACATGAGACGATGCCTACAATTTACAGGGGAGACTGCCGAATGAATAAATATGGAGAAGGATGAATATAACTTGTTCTATAACAAAGACCTTTGAAAATAGAGCACTACTACATAGCACTAAAGTGGTCTGGACTTGTTTAAATGTTGGGAAAAAATGGCCACACAAGATCTTAAAGTTGGTACCATCTGAGAGGAGAAAAAAAAGACCACTAATTGAATAGAAAAAAAACATCCAGGAAGCTATGGAAAGTAGAGGTCTCAAGGCAGGAAACTGAGATAGCGGAGAGTGGAGGGTAACGGCAAACTACTAAGAGGAAAATGCCGAAGAAGGAGATTTAACTGACAAATCTGGCTAAAATTTTTAAAGAACAATTACCAAAACTCAGCCTGAAAGTCTAAGCGCTCAGGGTCATCTCAAGGGATCAGAGCTTCCTTAGTTCGCCGTAGGACGAGGGAAGAAGTGGAAGAGCGTACGCGTACGGCACAGGCGTTGACTGCCTTTACATGTGCTAAATATGAGGAAGGGCGTAGGAAATACCAGGTCTCAATAACAGTCTACTCGATGAAGATGAAGTAGCAGCGTTTGCTTCGTTCATACACATGAGTTGATGGGGATTCATCAGTTATTTCAAATTTTATCTTCAATGAAATTGTGAATATGAAACTTATTCATTAGCGACTTCAAGCAAAGAGTAGCGTGCAGCAATCAATGACAATACGGATCTTCTGCGCATGCGCAATTCGACTTACGCATCACTTTTGAACAACTGTTCTTGCGCAGAAGGTATAGATCGTTGTTAGCATTGCTGTGCCGTTAAGTCCCTGTTAAGAAGCAAAATTTCGAAAACGTAAAAACGACAAGAACAAAGCACACGCATTAATCAAAGGATGTATCAAATTTCAATGCATTTATAAAAATATCATTGTTTTGAAAAAATGGACATCGATGGTACTATTTACGACATGTACACTGAGTAGGATATTGAAATATAGATACAAACACTACATGTATTCAATATTCAATTTATAAATGTGATATTTGTTCGTGTTACAATCATTCAAAAAAAATTTATTTCTGATTTAGTTCCCTTAGAGTGCCCGCACCCTACACCCTATGTACATGAAGAGGAAATAACTGAAGGAATTAAGTGATGGAATTCTCAATTTTGTAAGTTGGTAGTCCTCACAGGAAATGGGATCACTATCGGTATAACACGTGAAAGAGTGCGTGAGCATATTTCCCATGGAGGTACCTCAAACACGTCCTCCAGACGTTTCATTTGCTACAACTCCTTTTGTCTCAGACCTTGTACGCCAGCCCTAAGTATTCCCAACCCAGTCAACACATCTCAAGTGTTTTTGTGGGTGGGTGTGGAGGTGGAGGTGGAGGTGGTGGGTGGGGCGGCCTCCTCCAGCATCTGGCGCAGCGCGGCCTCGTTGGCGCCGCCCGCGGCCACCAGCTCCAGCGGCGAGCGGCCCTCGGCGTCGCGAGCGCGGGCGTCGGCGCCCGCCGCCAGGAGCGCGCGCGTCGCCGCCACGTCGCCCCGCGCCGCCGCCACGTGCAGCGCCGCCCGCCCATGGGCGTCACGGGCGTCGCGGGCCGCGGCGCCGCCCGCCTCCAGCAGCGCCGCCAGCGCGCGCGGGCTGGGCGTTTGGACGGCCACGTGCACGGCCGCGTCGCCGGCATCGTCCAACAGCGTCGCGTTGGCGCCGGCCCTCAGCAGCAGGCGCGTGCCGGCCGCGTTGTCGTACTGCCCTGTCGTCCAATGGAGCGGTGTTTTCCCGTCGTTGGCCCTCGCGTTTACGTCCACTCCCACCTGCACCAGCAGCTTCAGCGTGTCCAAGGTGTCTGCATACGTTGCCCAGTGAATCGGGTGGTAGCCCCAATTATCCACTGCTTCCTTGTCCGCTCCAGCGGCTAAAAGAATTTTGCAACCCTCCACGTTGTTGTATTTCGCCGTATAAGCAAGAGCGGTCATGTTCGTTTTGTCTCTAGAGTGAACGTTTACTCCAGCTTCTACCAGCAACTTGAGCGACTCCACTGATTTAGGGTACGTGGCCCAGTGAATCGGATAATATCCACTATTATCAAGGGTTTCCTTATCAACTCCAGCTTCTAACAGAGCTTTCATGCCCTCCACGTTGTTGTGGTACCCCGTCAAAACAAGCGCCGTCTTCTTCGCGTTGTCTGTCGCGTTCACATTGGCCTTAAACTTCAAAAGCTCTTTCATAGCATGTATGCGTTCAGGAAACGGAGCTGCGTGTAGAAGAGGATTGGAACTATCATCATCTTCGATTTCCAGATCAGCGTTTGCCTCTGCCAACATTCGCACTCCTACTGCGTTGTCGTACACGACAGCCCAAACCACTGGAGTGCGGCCTCGATTGTCTAAAATGTTCACGTTCTCTCTGGCTTCGATCAATTCACGCAACAACCGCTCTCTGCCAGGCTTCGCAGCCCAATGCAGCGGACTGTACTTCTTCTCATGGAGGATATGCGACTCGTTGTTTGGGTTCAGAAGAGACTTTAAAGAATGTATTTTGATGTACGACGCCACCAATTTCAGAGCTGCCTCTTCATCCATATCTTCTGAGAATGTGCTAGCGTCTTCGGCGTCTCCCGCGGGCACAAAGTCCAGTGGAATGTGCCCTTCGGCATCGCGAGCGCGGGCGTCGGCGCCCGCCGCCAGGAGCGCGCGCGTCGCCGCCACGTCGCCCCGCGCCGCCGCCACGTGCAGCGCCGCCCGCCCACGGGCGTCGCGGGCGTCGCGGGCCGCGGCGCCGCCCGCCTCCAGCAGCGCCGCCAGCGCGCGCGGGCTGGGCGTTTGGACGGCCACGTGCGCGGGCGCGTCGCCGGCCTCGTCCAGCAGCTTCGCGTTGGCGCCGGCCCTCAGCAGCAGGCGCGTGCCGGCCGCGTTGTCGTACTGCGCCGTCCAGTGCAGCGGCGTCTTGCCGCCGGCGTCGGCCACGTCCACCTCCACGCCCGCCTCCACCAGCAGCTTCAGCGCGTCCAGCGTCTCCTCCTTGGTGGCCCAGTGGATGGGGCGGTAACCGGAATTGTCCACTGCTTCCTTCTCGGCTCCCGCCGCCAACAGAAGTTGGGTGCCTTCCACGTTGTTGTATTTCACTGTCCAGCCTAGTGCCGTCATGTTCGAATTATCACGAGCGTTCACGTCTACTCTGGCGTTCACCAGCAGTGTCAAAACTTCCAGTGACTTGTTATACGCGGCCCAGTGGATTGGGCGGTAACCGGAATTATCCATTAAATCTTTGTCTGCTCCGGCATCTAACAGGGCTTTAGCACCAGGCACGTTGTTATTCATCGCCGTCAGACTAAGTGCCGTCATGTTCGAGTTGTCTCGAGCGTTCACATTCACCTTAAACGTCAAGAGCTCCTTCAAAGCATGAACACGCTCCACGGTGGTCGCGTGCAGAAGAGGATTGTAGCCGTCGTTGTCAGGGATTTCGAGATCAGCGTGCGCCTCGGCCAAAATTCGTACACCTACCGCGTTGTCGTATATGGCTACCCACACAGCTGCCGTGCGACCGTATCTGTCCCGAACGTTGACGTTCGCTCCGGCTTCGATCAGCTCGCGCATCATTCGATCTCTGCCAGACTTTGTTGCCCAGTGCAGCGGGGTGAACTTACTCTCGTCTCGGTTATCCGTCTCGGCGCCTCTTTTCAGGAGAGCCTTTAAGGCGCGGATGTTATTGTAGGACGCCGCCCATTCCAGCGCTGTTTTACCGTCGTTATCTTCTGCATCTATATTGGCGCCTTTGTCCAGAAGCAGCATGAAAGCATTCACTGTAGCATTACGAGTAGCCCAATGTAATACGTACCACCCAGAATCATCACGTGCCTGAACATCCGCTCCTGCGTCCACTAACATATTGATGCCGATGACATTATTGTATTCCGCTGCTCGGGAAAGAGCCGTTCGATATGATTTATCTCTCTTATGGACATTTACTCCGGCATTTATCAGTCTACGCATTGCATTCTCGCGACCTCGACGAGTCGCACAGTGCAAGGGCCTATTTTTATTTTCGTCAGAAGCTTCTTTATTTGCCCCAGCAGCCAAAAGTGCATCTATCGCCTCTACGTTGTTGCTGTCCGCTGCCAAATGGAGTGGCGTCTTGCGATCACTGTTCCTCCTTTGGACACTCGCGTTCGCAAACAGAAGCATCTCGAACGTTCGAGCCGAACCCTTACTAGTGGCCAAGTGCAGAGCGGTGTTCTTCCAATGATCTTGGGTATTTACATCTGCACCAGCCTTCAAGATCATTTCAATTCCCTTAAAGTGGTTATTTTCTGCCATTAACATCAGCGGTGTTCTCGAGCTCAAATCGCGAGCCTCCACATCGACGCCATTTCGGATGAGAATTGCGAGAGCGTCTTCGGTTCCTTGCTTGGCGGCGCAGTGGGTGGGCGTGTACCCATTGGTGTCGTGCAGTTCCTTGTCTGCCCCGGCGGCCAGCAGAGCCTCCACCGCCTGGACGTTGTTGGCGCGTACGGCCACGTGCAGCGCCACTTTGCCCTCGTTGTTGGCGGCGTCCACGTCCGCCTTGGCGCGCAACAGCTCGCGGAGCGCGCCCAGCGAGCCGTCCCGCTGCGCGGCCAAGATGAGCGCCGTGTTGCCCGCCTCGTCCTGCGCCTCCAGCTTGGCCCCCGCGCTGCCCACCAGCAGCCGCAGCGCCGCCACGTTGTCAGCGGCGGCCGCCCGCATCAGCGCCGTGCGGTTGCGCAGGTCGGCCGCCTCCACGCTGGCGTTGGCCGCCAGCAGCGCCCGCAGCGCGGCCTCGGCGCCGGGGCGCGTCGCCCAGTGGACGGGGGCGGCGCCGTCCGCGTCCCGCGCCTCCGCGTCGGCGCCCGCGTCCAGCAGCGCGCTCACCACGGCCGCGTCGCCCCGCCCCGCCGCCCAGTGCAGCGGCGTGCGGCCGCGGGCGTCGGCGGCGTCCACGCGCGCGCCCAGGGCGAGCAGCGCGCCCACGCCGCCCACGCCGCCCACGCTGCCGTTGCGCGCCGCCCACAGGAGGGGCGTGGCGCCCTCGCCGTCCCGCGCCTCCACGCCTCCGGCAGCGCCCGCCGCCAGCAGCGCCCGCAGCGCGCCCTCGTCGCCCGCGCGCGCCGCCCAGTGGAGGGGCGTGGCGCCCCCGCCGTCGCGCGCGCCCGCGTCCGCGCCCGCCGCCAGCAGCGCGCTCAGGGCGTCGCGGCCGCGCTGGGCGGCGCTGGCGCAGGCCAGGTGCAGCGCCGTGCGGCCGAGGGCGTCGCGCGCCTCCAACAGCGAGCTGCTGGCGTCGGCCGCCTGCAGCAGCGCGCGCGCCGCCTCCGCCTGGCCCTCCTCCGCGGCGGCGTGCAGCGGCGTGCGGCGCAGGCGGCCGGGCGCGTCGGGGCGGGCGCCGGCGTCCAGCAGCGCGGCGAGGGCGTGGCGGGCGCCGGCGCGCGCCGCCCAGTGCAGCGCGCTGTCCCCGAGGGCGTCGCCGGCCGCCAGGTCGGCGCCCCCGGCCGCCAGCGCCTGCACGGCGGCGCGCCGGTCGGCCTGCGCCAGGTGGTGCAGCAGCGGGCCTGCGGGCAGCGGCGTGCGCGCCAGCGCCTGCAGCACGACGCGCGCCAGCAGCTGCTCGCGCTGGCCGTCGCCCTCCCGCCCCACCACCAGGCGGCTGGCGGCGTCGCGCCCGGGCGGCAGCACGGGCAGCAGGCGCGCGGCCTCCAGGACGGTGTGCAGCGGCGCCCAGTCCCAGCCGCAGCCGCAGCCGCAGCCGCCTCCGTCCCCCTGCGCCCCCACGGGGGCTGCGGGCTCTGGCAGGCCGTTGCCCCACCCCCACGACACCTTGGCCGCGGGGGAGTCTAAGCCCCTCGGGGCGACTGGCACCGTGTGAGGATGGCCCGGGGCGAGCACCAGCTGGCAAATAAATTTGAAAAATTGGGGCTTAGTAAATAGATGATGTATTGTATTATATTTCATTTTTGAGGATAATCCATTGAACCACATCCTCTGCGATAGTGCATAATACTTGTGAAGTAAATTATAACGAAAATTAAAAAATGAAATTTTTTCATAGTTAATTCTACGTGAACGTGAGCGGGGCGGGGACAGCACCTTCCTTATTCTGCGAATATCAAAGTGATCAATCTGGAATTAGCAGTCGGGTGTATGTATAGTAAAAGGAACAAGGGGGCACGCCCACCAAATCGGAAAGGTTTTCGTTCTCAGCAGTCATTCAGATAGTTTTGGTCCCAACGGTGAGACATCAGTTTTGTTTCTGAGAGGAGAGGAAACATTTTTCTCCGATTTCTTCAGATTTCGTGTTCAGATTATCCACATTAGTTTATTTTCTCGGACGACAAAGAGTAATCATTTCGAGTACGTAATCGATAAATCAGCTTACACGGTCTAGTCATGTCTACCTATATCAGGTAACAATGTTTAGCGGATCTACACAATAATAGGCCCGGTCGTTGGCTAACGCCCGCCAACCACTTCGGGTAATGCACATGGGTCATCGCGACGCTTGCGTAGTGTAGAGGTCGAGTGCTCGTTGCCGGCTGGGGTGACCGAGGGGACTTCTGTCGAGGCTTCGCAGGCAGCCACAAACCGGCCGCTGAGAGCTGATGAGCGTGCGACGCCCAACTGGCTGTGAGGCGAGGGAGCTCAACGAGAGCGCTAAGGTACATTATCTGCCGACGTTAGTCGAGTGCCAACCAGCCCATTTTGCATGCTGAGAAATGCAGGTCCACGCAGAAAAAAGGGGCCTGGTAATTTAAATCTCTGCTGTCCTGCCGGCATGCTTTTTTCTTGGAAAGATCGCCATTTTCTCTGTTCTTAATATCATTAATCTGCTGAGTTTCATTCACCGTAATGCCCTCGAACTACTCATTCGCATGATCATATTCAGACAATTATACAGCAAAATATCACGAGTTTGCAAACTTTTTTTGTTAGGTTCCTAAAACTACTAAATATTTTCTAAAATGTCGCTGTGAAATTGTGTTGTCTCTCGCAAAAGACACCCTTCATTTGAGAGAAAGACTCTCAATGGCGACAGACGTTACTGGAATAAATCATTAACACAAGATCAGATCAGAGGGATTCATTTCTACACCAAATATCACCCTCCATAATTTTCGAATAAATTTAAGTTTTTTTAATTAGAAGTTTTGAAAACCAATTTTTTACATTTTCTTCTTATCGATAATCCCTTTTATCATAGCACTTCTGTAACCAATGTTAAATAATATTGACAAACTTCATTCATCAATGAAGAGGCAGTGGAGAAATAACACCTGGGAAAAAATTGAAATGGTTCGTCATAAAAATTAGGTCATTTTTTTAATTCTAAAGAATCAATAAATGTCTTTGCTAAAACGACTGATAATGCTTCATCTCCAAGTGTGTCAACCACAGAAAAATTAGAAGTGCAGTAAACAGCTCCTAGACTATATTTCTCAACTCAAGACAGGTAGGGGCTATCCAGAATTCGTGAAGGATACTTCAAAAAATCTTCTTAATATTTGCATTCAATTTGTCCACCTTCCGAAATAAACTTCTCGATTTTTCTGCTACTCTACTGTAATGGGACAGTCGCCCACGTATGGCATCGCAAACCATAACTATAAATTGTATTTTCAAACTCATATTGAAATGCGTAGTGAAGGTGCCTGTCGAAGGGCAGCAGGAAATGAGACATTGTCCCGTTACCTGCGCGCCGCCGATGCGGGCGAGCAGGCTAGTCTTTGTTAACTAGCCCACCTGGGGGCACGCCCGTGACGTCATTGGAATTTCCGGCCGCCGCCGACCAGCGCCGGCGATTTCAGCGGAATTCTGACGTCGAACAAATTCCCTTGAAGACGCTACTTCATAGCGTCAACCGCCACGCCGATACAGCCGCGATTGGCCACCCCGTGTCGCGTGATGCCGCAGGCCAATAGGCGTAAACATCGCGTGGGCGCGATCACGTGACCCTATGGAGACGCGGAGCGGCGTAGAAAGATAACTGGGGTTCTTCTGATTCGAACTGCGGAGGAGAGCGGACGCCTGGCTGAGGGGAACAGCGAGCGAGGGCGTAGGTGTTCTCCCGGAAGACGCAAGACTTAGCTTTTTTTGGCTTCGCCACGTTCGTGCGAGTACACGCGCAGTAGAAAGGCCTCGGATGTGTAAGTTGGGCTCTGCCGGCCCGAGCTTCGTTAATTACGATCGGCAATAGGAAGTAGGGACCGCCGATATTTACGCGCCGTCGACCGCCAGAGGCCAGGGCGCGACGTGGTCACGCCACGCATCGCGAGCGGCCCCGCCTGTGGCGATCAGCTTCGGAGGTAGGCGAACCCGAGGGCAAGAGCCGCCGTTCCTGGCGCAGAGGCGTGCCTGGACATTTTCCTGTGCAGCGGGCGCCGACCACACCGCCACTGCCGCAGCCATCGACCCCGGGCGCCGCCTTTCACGCGCTCGGCTACTGAGTGGCCATCGGCTCATCCAGGCTATTCATCGCCGCTGGGTCGGGCAAGCGCCCGGGCCATCGCTTCGGCTGCGCTAGTCTACCTGGAAAGGATACGAGCGAGTAACCGCTCGTGACCCCCGCCAGCGCCGGCGCGACGAACTCCGTGCCCTGCGCGGGCAGCTGCTGTGACGGGAGATGGGCGAACGACCCGTCGAAACGCCAACCTTGTAAAATAGTTGTAAGTTAGTCTGTAAGTCAGTTTTTTTTGTATCCGGATTCACCGTGATTTTGCTTAAATATCTCTTTTGAATTAAATTTAAGCTAAATGAGGAAAATCTTTCATTCCAAGTTGCATGCCAATGCCCACGCCACGCATGTTCCCGCTAGAAATCTCAGCGTTTTCAGTGGGGGTAGCCGGGCAAAGCTTTAACCTGCAGCTGGCGCCGGGAAAAAGGTAAGTCAAGGTCAACCCTGGGAGCACCTCCACTTGGGGATGTTACGAAAGTGGGGGTGTTACACTACGAAGTTCTTGAACTGTACAAGTCACATGAAGTGTGGTCGGGAACAGCACTTCCCAAGCTTGTGCTGCATCACTTTAGAAAGTGTTCCACATTCTCATGTTGAATTACATGTCCCCTTATTATCTACAACGAATTTTTAAATAACTGTGCATTAGTGGAACTATTGATTTTTTGAACGTTCAGTGGTGAACAAAGCATCTTCATTGAATAGTTTTCGAAAGAAGAATCTACAGGACCAACGATAGCAATAGTTAGAAAAAGACCTATGACATCAATTGTTTTGTTAATAGAAATCCATATCTTCATATTTCTAGGTCCTTCTTGAATTTGTATTATCACTGCATCATAACATTTATCTTACATTTGCGGAAATTTGATTCACATAGCACAATTCTCATGTTTTTTTCAAAACACGTCATAATGATTTTCTAACTTCTGTCCACATGGACGTTGGTTGTGAAAATATAGCGGAGAACGGAAATCGTTAGATTTTGACAACGCGGTGAAAAGTAAAACAATAATTGACGGTTACCGCTGGCAGATAAACGTTTTCGTACACGAGCGTTATAACAAATTTTCCTGTTGCAAGTAATCTTTCATAAATTGGCACTTATGACGTAGCTCGTCTTCTCTGCCCCATTTCGACGTCCGTCCTCCAGTGGCGGCTCCAGAGACAATTTTGAGGGGGGGCACAAAATCCTTGAATGAGAAGTGTAGGGGTTGCGGAAAGAGAAATGGAGGCTATGGCAACGCCTTATTTGGCTACATTGTAATAAGACACAGTTCTCGAACGCCGCCACTGCCGTCCTCCCTATTCGTCCTCCCTGCGTGACTTCATAATACAAACAACGTCGCAAAACTGCTTTGGCAATTTATTTCCAAAATTAACTTTGGTTCTTTTATAATTTATAACATTGTTATTCAAAAAATAGCATATGCAACTCGTTTAAAATGTTGCCCTACTGCATTCTTTACGTCTCTCGTTTTCAAAGCATGAACAGTACTTATGAATAATATTCCTGTAACATTAACTAGTTGCAACACAGACTCTTTTTTTCACCTTATATTCATCGCCTTCAGTAGGATGTTAGAAGCAATTTAACAGAAAGTATTAGAAGAAATTTGTTCTTTTTGATTTAAAGTGTGAGAAAATATTTCACTTGACGCGGTTTAAGAGACTGTTGATTTTTAAAATAAGTCTTTTTAAATAACCAAAGAATGCAAATCGAGAATTGAAGGGCTCAGTAAAACGAGGGGCTACTACACGAGAGAGACGAGAGGCGTCCGCCCGCCCCGTACTCGCGCCTCGCCATGCTCCGTTTACTCCATTGGGGTAGGATCTACATAGTCTGTGTCTTCGTCAACCGGTCACAGCGGAATGTGGACCAGTTCTGTTTCACAAATATCTAGTGGAGTCTACAACACAACGTGACATGGTAACAAGAGTTCTTATAAAGTTAAAAATTACAAATGAATAAACATCTGAAGAAGAAGAAGAAAAAAACAATTTCCGAAACGTAATATTAATGTAATGACACGTAATTAATAAAAATAAAAGTAAGTCGATAAGGTGATTGTCAAATAAGTTTTTGGACCTAATATGAATGTTAAATTATTATTTTTATTACTGTTATTATTATTATATGTCAATTGTTATTATTATTATTATTATTATTATTATTATTATTATTATTATTACTTTTAATTAACTATCAATATGTGAGTGTACTACGACAAACCTTGGAAACTACGAAGGACCTTGAAATCTTCAAAAAGTGAATGCAGCCTCGCCTCTCTCGCCCCTTCGGCCGCGCCGCCCTTACCCCGCCCCCACACGCTTCCAACCGACGCTCTGTCCTCTTGAACGAGTCGCACTCTCAATAAACTCCCTTTTCCGCCCAGGCGCTGCAAGGTATGTATGACCCAGTTAGCTTACGCATCGGCCACACTAAGTTAACAGTTTGTAATTAATTTGTATAATTTATACTTCATTTTATATTTCATGTTTTCCTGTAATTTTATTTGTTTTTAGCTCTGATGATCATCGCTAAGCGATCGAAAAGATCTGAAGATAACCTGTGTATTTGATACCGGACTTTGATACCTATTTATTTCACTAACATAATGAGTTCGATAAGATCATAAAATCTAAATGAAAACTAACTTTTTACTTTCTCGATCTCACGAATGTAAGAAGAGAAATTACTGTAATTGCTCACCGGAAAACGGCGAATTTTCGACAGAAAATTCTTTATTGTCGTGCCTCGGTAACGAAACAGTGGATAAATCATGTTTCTGTACACAGAAAATGTCTTTCTCTAACCTAAGTTGTAGCCAGAATCCTTGTTTTGTAGGTTAATGATACCGAAAAATTGATTGACAACTAAACGACTATTTGTCGGTCTGTGGTCAACGCTAGCGTTTAAACCGCTCAGCCGATTTTCTCCAAAATTGACATTCTTTGATCGACTGAAACCAACTCACCGAGTTTCAAACTAACATGTTGATTATTTTAGGATACTTAACGTTAAGCCTGAAAAACATTTTCAAAATTTTCTAAACAAGGCTTCATTTTTTAAAACTGTCCTCGCTTAAGAGAATGGTGCAGGTCTCATGTTCGTTGAAATCCGTGATTTTTCGAAAATTGCAAAAGTGCATTTTTTTGTGTCTTCCTATAACTACAATATTGAAGATATTGACGAGATATTTTTTCCTCAATGAAACCTCTTCTTTAAAAGCAGATCTTGAAATTAAGGTTATATTCTTTTTTTTCGAAAATATGTGTAGTTTTCGTGTAATTTTGCGGGAAATATAGCCAATTTCAATTTTTTAAAATATTTTTTCTCAAAATCCGCTTCAATTTTTTTCTTTAAATTTTCTCCTTGTATGTATCAAGGGGCAGTAAAAAATATGGTGCTAATCCCATTTTCGGCGAACAGTATTTTCGAAAATTGCAGAACGTTAACATTTCAAAACCACAAAATTGAAGAGCGAGATTTTTCCTGAGACAAAGAGTTGCAAAACATCAGCTCTTCAAAATAGGGCAGGTTCAATTTTTTGAAGATACTAGTAGTTTTCGCGTAATTTATGCTTGAAATTAATACTATTTATATGAAAAATATTTTCTCAAAAATCGCTCCAATTTTTTTCATTTTTCTTCCGTTGATAGAAGAACGGACGTTTCAAACAATGGAACGGATCTCATTTTTGTTGAACTCTCTACATTTTCGAAAACTGCAAATTTATAAATAATGGGAGTAAGTATGTGTTGTTGTGGCACCAATAATTTTTTCTACCCTATTTAATTCTAGTTTTTCGATACAGCCTAAAGGCGGCTCCACACATTCGGTATTCGGCGAGTAACGAGCGACTACTCGCGGATTCCCGAGTAGTGTGGATGGGCTGCTTGCTCTTTGCTTTGCCGTGCAACGAACATTCTGTGTTCACACTACCCATCGCGTGTCGCTCTTTTGGACACGTCAAAGGAAGCGAACATTCGCCAAGCACATCGGCTCTCGGGACTGGGCGAGCAGACGCTCGCCACTCGGAGAATGCCGAATGTGTGTAGCCGCCTTAATACAAACACACACACAAATACATAAATATCATGGTTTATAACATTTTTACCCGGAAACAAAGCAAATTATCAAGAAAAATACCTACAGTAAACGGAGTTTAAGATTCAACAAAATGGTCGACATTCAATAATTCCTAAATCTCGGTTCGCTATTTTCTTCGAGGTAAGATGTTTTTTTCTGAACAAAATTCCGCGAGCAGTGAACCATTAGATTTCTTTCAAGTGTGACATCCGAGTGTCCTCAGTTGCTCACCTTGGCATAGGAGAGGCTGACAGTGAGATATGCCAACAGCACAACGGTCGCATGCAACAGCCTTGCTGCGCAGCGATCCATGTTGCATTCACGCCGACACGAGCACAACCGCAGCTGAAAGGAAAGGTACAGCAAGCGTTACACATTACAACAACAAACTCCTTAGAATTGCAGGCCAATTACAATTCTTTGACCCGATTTTAAATTGTGTTTGCAACATGATTATATCACTGAGTATTAAACAACTAAAAGTATAGAATTCAATGAAAACTACATTCGAATGACTTTTCTTTTTGAAAATGTGAATAAGTATTAAGAAAGTTCTTCAGTCTTTTTGTCTATGTATCGAAGAAAATAAAATAATATGCTTACAAACGGCTGCTCCCAAATGTTTGACGGGTTTGTGATGTCGATACCGAAGAGTATTTTGTTCTTCAAATATTACGACGTGACTAAAGTCCAAAGTGCACTAGAGTCTGCAATAGGATTAAAACAAAACAGACGTTTTGACTTAATCCTATTTTTCGGTATCAAGGATTCTCCAAACGTGGATTCTGACCACACAAGTCGTTAGAAGAAATTTACTATGCAAATAAACAATATTTATTCACTTTTTCGTTACCAAAAGTTTGATACCTAGCAATAAGATTTTTTCTATTAAAAATTCAACATTTTCACCCGCAACAATACAATACTTTCTTTATATTGCCTAAGCAGCAGGTGGGAAAATAAAAATTTGGGGTCATTTTTGAGAAAAATTCTTTAAAATTTTCTGTATTTCACGGAATTACGCGAAAACTACTCACGGGACCTACAAATTGAAAAAATGTTAAAAGTGTCATTTAGACGACAACGGATGACTACAACAAACCTTGGAAACTACGAAGGACTTTGAAACCTTAAAAATGTCAACGCAGCAAATTGATTTGAAAACATATCTTGCTGCTTTCAACGGGAATATTCACAATCTGA
Organism: Teleogryllus occipitalis; assembly: GCA_011170035.1. Classification (NCBI taxonomy): domain Eukaryota; kingdom Metazoa; phylum Arthropoda; class Insecta; order Orthoptera; family Gryllidae; genus Teleogryllus; species Teleogryllus occipitalis. Next base: position 200,165 of record BLKR01000876.1, on the reverse strand, counting down.
ACAACAAACGAAATTCCCGAATTTTCTTCATTTCATCTTCTCTAAACACCCAGAAGGCAATAAAAGATCCCATACCGAAGTGCACAAAACTAGCATTTGTATTATAACGGTCTTTATCTTTAATTTCAGATTCCGAATCTGATCTGTACTCAAAATAAATATGATAGCTCCCAGTGACACAAAGACAAGACTCTTTCTCACCTCATACACACTTGTATTGTGTGTTACCCATTATGCTTCTTGCTGGAACAACTACAAAGTGGCATCCCATTTGAGCATCCACATATCGGCATAAAATGCAGCAAATACAAAATGACACTCAACGACTTTCACATATTTTTTACACTGCACGTTTTCGTCATAAAGCACAACGCAACAACCTCACATCATTCACTTTCACTTTTTGTTCGAAGACGATCAAGTAAACAACGACCATCCACCTGCACAGTTGCATCCCAACTGGATCCCGATTACTGCTACTAGCGCCGCCGTTGGGCTCTCGACAAATCGGCAATCCCGGCCTCCAGGAACGGCTGTTCCACTGCACGCCCGTGAGGCTGCGCAGCAACTGGACGGGAAATGGGACGCGCAAGGTCGTCCTCCAAAATGTGTTCGGTCGCGCGACCAAGGCCAACATATTTATACGTTTAAAATAATTTCATTTCCCAGGATTTCTTTGTACGATACAATCCACACAAATATAGTTTTAATTCATTAATTGTTCAATATTACTTGTACATAATTTCTCTCTTAGTTTTATTAAGAAAACAATGTCTAAAATTTAAAGTTGAGGCCGGTAGACCTCTCAGTTGAGCGCTCGCCCCGTTTCGCGCAGCAGCTGCGAAGCTTCCGGGCCCAGCGCCGCAAGAGCCCGGGAGTAGTGACGGCAATTTTTAGCAAAACATCGATACCCCAATACATCACCAAATGAAAATATCGACAAAAAACATCCCTGTTTAAAATATGATGAAACGTTTCTGGTTCTAATGGGATATAAACACGTCAATATTAATTTAAAGTATATTTTGACTTAAATTTGATTGACATCGTAATTTTCTAATCAATGTTCTATGAAACCAAGGTTCAAATTGCAGTTTAACGGTATTACCTCATACATAATAATAAAAATAGATAACAGTTGTTGTGAATAGCAAACGGTTTCGTGCCGCCTCGGTATCGACACCAGGGGCTATTGTTTGAGAGCCACCCACCAGTGGCTATTGTTTGTATTGACAATCAATGACTATTGTTTGAGAGCAATCCACAAATAAAATAAATACTGGAAATTTTATTTATATCATGAGATTTTTTCGGAAACATCGATGTTTCTGGACAAATATATCGACCTGAAGAAAACATTGAAAGCAAACATTAATGGATGAATTCTGGTCAATTGGTCTGGTCAACGTGGGTGACTCAAAATGGCCTCCGCCTGAGAGCACTCACAGGTAGGGATGGCAAAAACAACAACAACAACAACAACAACGTGTTTAACTCATGGATATGGTTATAAATATTTCTGCTCGAAAATATCCATATTTTAGAAAGGCGATGTTTGTTGCTGTTTGTTGTTGTTTTTGCCATCCCTACCTGTGAGTGCTCTCAGGCGGAGACCTTCCTTTTGAGTCTTCTATGTTCATTAAAATCGACCAGAATTTATTAGCATGTAATTCTTTGTTTGGAGACATAGATTTCAGCATTTATTTGTGAGTGAATAACATTTAAATAATTCTAAGATCAATGGTGGAAATTTTTACGTGTTCAACAGGGATGAACTCGTACCGGATCATGAGAGAACGTGGCGGAAAGTGCTGGAATGTGGAGAAACACTCCAGAACGTAGTGGACGTGGCAAAGTGTGGCGGAACGTACCGAAATACAGTTTCGTTTTTGTTTCAGAGTGTGTTGCGTTTGCTATTTGGGGTTGTCTGCTGCAATACAAAATCAAATCTATCGGAACTTGAAATATTTACAGACAGACCTTATTTTGCACAACTGTTAATGTTATTTAGATAAGATATATTTAACTGTAATTGAGTACAACTCGGTGGTAGTGGTTTATAAAATAAACTAAGAATTTCAATACAATAAGAAGAATACCTCACAGGACACCACTACACCACATGTCGACACAACACTAGATTCCGCTACATTCCATTTTATGTAATTCACAACATTTCTGTGAACTCTACTAAACATTTAATTGCTTAAGTTTTAACGTAATTTAAGTAAATTTTAAAGTTACAAAAATGTATTGTTACCACAATACGAGTCATTCCAAATAATTTCTAAAACTACACACATTCTCAGGAAGATTTTCGATAGTTGTTCTTATTTCTTATAATTCTGTTGATGAAGGAAAATTGTCCCACAACTGTTCTTTGCTGTTGTTGTTTCCGCATTTTGCTTGTTCGAATTTTGTGCATGTGGTCCCCTCCATCCCGAAAATCGTTGGCATCTCTAATTTATTTAGAATTTTCTAAAGCCACTTGGTTGGTTTATGTTGATTTATATGAAGTGCAATGCCTAGTTTACATTCTCCTTGTTTCAAACGGTTCCCATAACTTTTTACGTACTTTTTACAGAAGTATAAGCTTTCTTTTAAATTATTTACAGATTTGCTCTATAAGTAATTATACATGGATCCCAACGAGCCACTAGGTATTCCATATTAGAGCAAGCTATATTTAAGCCAATTCTTTCGCGTTTGCTGTACATATTATTAATATTGGAAGGCAGTTTAACGGGGCTTGGTCATAAGTAAACACGAACTATAAGTTAGTTGTTTGCCGACGTTTCGGAAAATTTATTTGCATCCTCAGGGCTTGCGACCAAAACATGAAAACATAATTAATACATGTGCTGAATGCTCCTGAATACTTATGACCAAGCCCCGTTAACCTGCCTTCCAATATTTCATTAATTGGTCGTTAAGAATTCTTCACATATCATTAATGTTTGTCTTACAAAAAGCAAAGACTTCCAGGTCTTTTTTAGTTGCTCAACGATACGTAGGAACGTCAATAGGCTAAGGCTGCTTCTGAGGTTATCGAAAAAGATAACCCTGCGCATCATCTCTCAATTGGTTTAGATCTGCGATGGCGCGCTCTTCTCGTACGTTGTTTTCAGGGAGAACCCGTTGCCCAACGGAGAAATTCCCTGCTGTGGGACGGTGACTGAAGGGTGTACCTTATAATTCTGATACGTCGGCATGACAAACAAAAATTGAGGTGTGGTCGTTGTGTGCCGCGTCAAAATTATTCAAATTAATTTCCCATCCGCTGACAACCCCATGTAAACTTGAGCCATAATTCTATCGCACTGTTTTATTCATTCCGCTTATTAAACAATATTCCCAGAAAAACAATTTATTTGTTTTACTGTAATTGAGAAATATGTACTGCTAAACTTCATTTATAAGAAATTTTATTTTATCTACAATTCTTAGACGAAACGTTACTTTAAATCAAAGAGGTATGTGAGTATCAATGAAATCAAGGAAAACTACCGATCAGAACACCCGGCCGCTAGAAATTTCCTCAAAATGACTTAATTTGACCTAGCATTCACTGTTATTAATAATATATTGGAATAAAATAAATCCCTCGTAAAAACTTACGTTGTTCTCTACATAAACGACCTAAACTGATATTTTGAGGCATTGACAGATGGTGTTACAGGTAATGTAGCTGGAGGAAGAATACATTTCAAGGAGTGACAGGGTTTTTGATGAAGCTGAATTGTTTTAGAAACACAAAAAAATCTGTCGGTGGTCGGTTGTATGTTCACTATATGCAGTCGCTAATAACCTTGTCGTTGATGCCATTGTATTTTTTTTGTTTAATTGCGAAGATTTTACAGGAGGAACAGAATTCTCTTCGCGTTCACATGATGTACAAATTTAGTTAATAAAGTCGCCCACCTCGAATGTTATTAAACAGTTCAAGATATCGAAATGAAATTTTCACCAAACCATTTAGGGCATAGGGGCTCATCACTTTTACATACTCGATTTTTGATAACATTTTTTTATGTTAAAGATATCGAAGCAAGTTGTTTAAAGGCGGATTTCTAAATGTTTGGGGTTACACAGGTATAAATGGGAAAATATATAAATCGCGAAAGTTAAACTTCCCCGCATGCACTGAGTGAATGAAGTTGAAAGTGCAGGGCAGAGATTAGTGTTACTCTGCGAGGCGTCGATAATGCGGACAGTTTGCGTGGAAACTTTGAGAAATTTGCCCTCCATTTGTGTTGTTTTCAACAACATAATTTCAGTAAACTCATTTCGTTTTATTAATGTTTTAAGGCATATTCGCGAGTGTATACTGGAGAAAATTTAACTGTTACATTTAAAAAATATTCAATACCTTTATCACAAAAGAAGTTCGAGCCAATACGTTTATTACTGAAGAAGTTACAACTAAGTTGAATACGTCCTTGACTGGGAATAGCGCGATTTTCTCGGTGAAGTGGGCCGAAAATGGGACCCGCTCCACTTTATTTACATTTCTTTGCTACAATCGTGAAAAAATAAAGAAAAAAATTGGAGCCGTTCCTAAAAAAATAATTGTTTACAATTAAAAAATTAGAAATGTTTCACGCTAAATACGCAAAAAATATTGTTTTTTTTTCTAAAAATTGAACAACTTATTTGAAGGTCTGTTTCTAATGAACACACTTCATTATGAAAAAAATATCTTCATAATTGTAGTTGTAGGAAGACGCCAAAAAAAATTAATTTCTGCACCTTTCTCTTAACTGCCCTTTACGCTATCGGATAACAAAACGTAATCAAAAAATTTGGTGCCATTTTTTGAAAATTTTGAAAATTTCCTAGGCGCTTTATATAAAGTACCCCCGAAATTAAAATATGTTTCAAATTCAAGAAGTCATAACCACAGCAAACTCGATTGTGGAATATCAATTTTGGTGAACATTCTCCATACGGTTTAGCCGCTAAGGTTTTTCACAGGCAGATGAACAGAAACAGACGGACGGACGTTTTGCCGGCAATCGATTTTTCGGTATCAAGAACCCTCAAACCATGAATTCTGACTACACGTGTGAGAGAAAGAAATTTGTTATATACATGATCAAGATTTATCCACTTTTCCCTTACCAGAGCACGTCAATTAGAGATTTTCTTTCGAAAATTCGCTTTTTTTTCGCAGCCTTACAATACCTCCTCTACTCTGCGTAAGCAGTAGCGAGAAAGTAAAAATATTATCAAAAAGCTACCAAGTATTCCAGGTGAACATTTGTCTAACTCAGTCTAGGAAGAGGAACGTTGTCGCCTCATTTTAGATTGGAATAAACTTATCTGCACTGTATCCCTTGGGATGGTTATCACATGCGCAGCCTAAAACAAGAGGCGAGACCAACTGCATTTTAGGTCCTACTTTTACATTAAACCTTTTACTTACGTATGGCATATTTTACTAGTGGATAAATGAATCGTACTACAAGAACAATAGAATTATAACTGCAATGATAAAATCTATCGTATTTATTAATTTTGTTAGCCTATTTAACAGGTTTGCTAGATTGATTGATGTTCCCAGGCACGTCAACTGCTAGGTTCATTACTTCTATTAGTTTAGTGAATGTTTCATCTCGGAAAGGAGCGGAGTTTCTTCCCCACTGGAAGATGAGATTCGGCGCAGACCTTCACCTCGATTGAGGGGACGGTTCCCTCTCGACATTACACCTGCAGCAGAGCACCGCCCAGCCGGGATAAGCTCTAAGCTCCCCACATGCGATGTGTTGTGCATTTAAGAGTGTGTTTATGTAAGGTGGGAGAATAGAAAATGACCAGGAATTGATCGGAGAAACCACGAAAAAATAATGGTTAGAGCAGCCCGCCACTTGAAATCTCCAGACAGCGAGTGAATTCGACCTAGCTGTCAAACATCCGCCACTGGTCCCGACAGTGGCTACAGTAGGGAGGTTCAAGTGGCACTGCCATCCCAAATAATATACATCCTTTTTTCCTTTCTTTTTGTATGGTATTTGGTGTTACAGTAGTTGTTTGCCTTGTTATTCTCCGATTTCAGAATTCAAAAAGCCCGGCATTTCACGTTTGGTGTTTTCCTTCATTGCTTGGGGGCGTTCGAGAACTGTGTCCTATTACAATGTAGCCAAATAAGGCGTTTCCGCAAGCTCAATGCTTTGGAGTTGTGAAAATTTCAACATGGGACGTTCAAATGGCGGCTTCCTGCCGGCGCTGCCCGGGATCAGGGACACTTGACAAATGTTTCCTTGCAGAATGTCCAGAGCTACATACTGACGAGTTTTTGAACTCCGACTACAAATGTGTTTCCTTCGGGTCGCTTAGAAGGTGCAGTAGTGCACAAAGCCTAATCCAAGACAAGGCGTTAGTCTTAAAATCTCTATAAATTTATTTCGAAAGTCTTAAAATTAAGTATAAATTTCAATATTATGTTTCTATTTAAAATGTTATATTTAGGAAACGGATTTTCAAGTAAATACATATTTTTACAGGGACAAGATACCTGCATTCACTAATATTTTTTAGACTTAACACGACATTCTGAACGAATTGGAACCATTTTTATTTTACATATTTTTACTTATTTTGGTATAATTACATATTTTTACATATTTTATCTATTGCTACATATTTCGTTACATTTTAATATATGTATAGGCCGAAAATGAACATTTCACTTGTGATGTTCAAAATATATGTTATATTACTTGAAAATTAACTTAGTTATTGAAGTACTTAAAAAATCACACACTGCGCTTGTACACACGCCGGAGAATCGCTATTAATTGTCAAACTTAACTCCCCCGCCCCCATCTGTTTCTTGGAGACAGCTTAGTCGGAATCAAGGATGAGCGGATGTAGTATGTGAAGCAGAAGGAATTTCCACCACGTGCTTACTCGTGTTTCATGGACCCCTTGTGCAACTCGATAAAAAAATTCCAGATCATTGTCTCATCCCTTTTCTGGAGTTGCAGGGGGGGAGCGTATGCTCCCTTTACCCCCTCCTCTTTTATCAGAGGCTACACGGTACTATTCACTTGAGCGCCGGCTCCTCGTAAACAACATTGTATATAATACGAAAGTATTATATGTTTCGGATGAAACTAGCGATTAATTGCTTCTGTAGATGAAAACCTTTCATTCAGCCTCTTTGATTCCATTTTAAGTTGAGATCGGCAACGTACTCTGCTCGGAAAACGCTTGAAGAATGGAATTGTAAACATTATAACGAATTTTTATTTCACATATTTCCTATTTTTTCTTAAATATTTTTGAAAAAATAAGTACATATTTATGCACATATTTTGATTTTTTATTACAATAATGTCCGTTCCCTAGTTATTTTTAATGACTTTCACTGTGACTGAAATTTAAAGACTTGAAAAAATTGTTTTCTTGAATATTAAATTTATCCATAGTCTCCAGTTCTCTTTCCACAGCCCCTCTTCTACCAAAGAATTTTGTGCGCCCCCTCAAAATTGTTTCTGGAGGTTGCCACTGGTCGGAACTCGAACTCTTGGACCTCCCCAAGCCACAGCAGAGATTATGGCAACGCTGGCTCCCCCAATTGATAGGCTGAAAAGAGGGGATAGTGAGAGATTAAACATACATAGGGAAATAAAATGGTTTATTACGCAAGGAACAAAAGTTTCACGGGGATACGGTCCCCTTGCCCCCTTCCTGTGAGTACGTCTACAGTGCTTGTAAGTACGGTGTGGGAGGGGGAGAGGGAATTAAGCATCCGACGGTCCCTCGCCGCCTGGCCCATCCCAAAGTAGACAAGCAGGTTTCTGCGCTCGGCTCCCCGAAGGTCGGATGCCGCAGGCGAACTCCGCCAGCCCATCCTGGAAGCCGCCGTCGCGTACGTTCGATTACGTCGGACGCGTTCAGAAAACTGTGCGAGAGCGTTCGTGCCTTGCTCGACGCGGAGAAGTGGGATTGCCGACAGGTGGGAGAGGAATGTATCTTCGAGGCGGAACAAGACTTATTCGCGAAATTGGTATACTGTTTTCGAAAATACAAATAACGAACTCTATTCAAGGAAATACGTCACTTTCACTATTCACTGTCACTATTCAAGGAAGTACGTCAATTTAGAATGTGTAGATACGATTCTATTTGTATAGTTTATATCTCAGTACTTCAAAACATTTAAAAGATCGAATTTCGAATCATTTGAGACATTAAGCAACAAGTATGGTAGTGAATGATATTAAAAAAAATAGACTGTATAAAAAAATATTTCATTATACTTTTCTTTTCTAGATGCTCCAGTAACATATATTTTCATATGAGGCTTTTATTTTCAAATAATAGAAGTTTATTTTTCCCTTCTGTGTTTCCTGATATTCCTTTAGACATACTTCACGACACCTCTATGAAGCAAGGTGGAGAGGGGGGGGGCAGGATTCAAAAGTGGGATCTTGTTTCCGCGTGCCCTTTGTCAGGAGATTGATTTTATGAACTACTTGGAATTTGACGTTATTGTACATTTTTTATTTCCGGTATCCGTGAAGCCTAATTCGTCACTTGACCTCTTCAATTCGGTGTGACATTCGCACACCCACAATCCTGCCGAAGACTTTCTTGATGAAGAGAAATGCCGACTCTCCCTCAACACATACACGCACGCACACACACACACACACACACACACACACACACACACCAGCTGAGGTAGCTTAGAGCCAGCATTATTGTCGTCTCTGAAGTGACTAACCGAGTGGTCTTAGGGTTTGAGCCCCGACGGTGCCGAATTTTTGACACGAGCTCGACAGGTAGGTCGAGTCCAGTCCCTGCCTGGAGGAGAATGCTGGCGATTCATATTGGCATTTGCACTATCTAATACGCATACTAACACACAAGTAAGATCAGTCGGAACTTGGATCTTGTCCCAGCTGCCCCGCTGGTAGGAAACCCCGCGAGACGACGAGAACCCCGGCCTCGAGCTCACCAATCGGCGGGGAGGAACGCCAATCACCGGACGCACCTTTTTGCGACAAAAACATTCACTACCCTGTCGGGACAAAGCAGTTAACGTGTTCGAAAACATCAGTCTTGTTTGTTTTGGAGGGCGTGGTGAAGAAATATATTCAATAAATGTGTTTAAAATTTTGATTTAACCCTCTCATGCCCCTTGTTACAATTATGTAACCACATTTCTGGTCAACTCATATTGGCACCTTTTGCACTAATTTACAATTTTTTTCTTCTTCAGACGGCAGTATCCTAAATGAAACATAAAAAAGTTTTCTTCACTCCAGATTGCTAGATGTTGATTTAACCGAGGCATAGTACACTCTTGGCCATTGCGTATTAATGACTTGCGCCATTTGTAATTTAGGGTCAGTATTTGGTAGGTTTCCCTTGGGTTCTTCTGTTTCTTTATCTCTTGTTTCACCATTTCTTTAAAAGCATTTAATATTTCATTATTGTTGCAACTAACATCACTAGTTGACCTCAATAACTTCACCTGTTGAAGGACCCCTAAACTCAAATAAATAAAGTAAATAAAGAAAAGAATATTGATAACTTCGTTCTTCCTGCAACTTCGCGACTGGCTGCCCACTAGTCACCTCGTGCCACCCCATCTGGGCGACATGTCCTCGGCCACGCGCCGCCCGCGCATTCAGATTGTATTGTTAGGGGCGTGCCCGGCGGGGGCCACGCGAACGTGCCCTGAATTGCACGGGGCGCACGTGCCACTCGCACCACCACCTCCACGAGCGCACTTTCCCCCGCACACCCGCTCGTTCCCACTTTTGACCACCCACTCGACTACCCGTGCGGAATTTTCCTGAAGCCCTGCGTTCGCCTGGCCCGATTGCCCTCCCACTGGCTCGCCTTCCCACCCGCTCTTCCTCCATCCCGATCGTCCTCCCATCCGATTGTCCTCCAACTGACTCGCCTTCCCACCCGCTCGTTCTTCCACCCACTCTTCCTCCCACTCGCTCGTCCTTCCACCAACTCTTCCACCCACCCGCTCGTCCTCCCACCTGATTGCCCTCCAACGGGCTCGCCTTCCCAACCGCTCGTCCTCCCTCCCGCTCGTCCTCCCAGTGGCTCGCCTTCCCATCTGCTCGTCCTCCCTCCCGATCGCCCTCCCACTGACTCGCTTTCCCACCCGCTCGTCCTCCCACCCGATCGCCCTCCCACTGGCTCGCCTTCCCATCTGCTCGTCCTCCCTCCCGATCGTCCTCCCACTGACTCGCTTTCCCACCCGCTCGTCCTCCCACCCGATTGCCCTCCAACTGACTCGCCTTCCCACCTGCTCGCTCTTCCACCCACTCTTTCTCCCACCCGATTGCCCTTCAACTGGCTCACCTTCCCACTCGCTCGTCCTCCCACCCGCTCTTCCTCACATCCGATCGTCCTCCCACCCGATTGCTCTCCCACTGACACACCTTCCCACCCGCTCGTCCTCCCATCCGATCGCCCTCCCACTGACACGCCTTCCCACCTGCTCCTCCTACCACCCGTTCGTCCTCACACCCGATCTCCCTCCCACTGGCTCGTCTTCTCACCCGATCGCCCTCCCACTGGCTCGCCTTCCCACCCGATCGCCCTCCCACTGGCTCGCCTTCTCACCCTCTCGACCTCCCACTCGCTCGGTCTTAGACCCTTTGGCCATCTACCGGGGCATCTCCCTGCTCGCCCCACCCAACTAGCCCCGCTAGCTTGTTCGGTTCCACTCGCGAGATGGCTTCCTCGCCCCTGGCTGGGCTGTTCCCCTTTCTGTTCCGAGCCGCGCGGGTCGTCGCCTGCCACCTTGTCCCCTGTCTCCCTCTCCGCGAGGTCCGGCCCCCGTCCGGCCCCGCCCGCGCCGATGGTGCCGCGTCCTGTCGCTCCGTAAAATACTGCTGTTCGTGCTGAATTTGGGATTTCGTTCAATTGTGCCCCGGCGCGCTGCCGCAGCGGCCGCCCTCCCCTCTCGCCCCCTCCCCCCACCCCTGGGGAGCGCTCCCTGACGGAGAAGCTTCTGCCTCCAGCGCTCTCCTTCCGACTCATTCCGCTCCTTTCCGTTGGCGCAGGAAGGTGCTGCGCTCTTTCTTGTCCGGAAGTAATTGCACGACGTCAACCTCGCGGTTCAGATGAAGAAATAAAAATCCGCGTGAATCCGAACAAAAATTAAGGACAAGTACGTCACTTGCGAGAGAAAATTGCGTTGTTTTCATCCCTGTGTTTCACTTCTGAAGTTAATTTAGAAGATTTTTATTTTGCTTTTTTTCGCCTGTTTTAGCTTATGATGCCTTTCTTCCATGACACCTACCTCAAACAAGCTGGTGGATTACCAAGCAAGACTGATTTTGCATTTCTCTGCAAATAAAGGCTCCGGAGCGAGGTTGTGTTAAAAATCTAAATGAGAAAATAAGGCGCTAACAGTTACAATTTTTTGGATTTCTTCCAATGGTACCGAAGGGGTTTTCTTCGCTCACGAGCGATGTCATCTTACGACTTCCGATCTCTTTTGACTATGGCCTCCGATATATTTCGAAGCTAGCTCTTTGTATCTGACATATGATGCGACCCTTCTCGGTGCCAGCGAAGAATGAAAACTAATCGAATTTTCAGTTATGCCAGTCCAAGGTTCAAAAGGGAGGATACAACAGCATTTCGTACAGACAGTGTCCCGAGTAAAACTAATTCGTATTCATTATACCGAGCGATCATGTGCAATCAATATTACAACGAAAACATAGTTTCCTTCCATGTAATTGCTTATGTAAATTCTAGAGTTAGAACAACAATATTAATCATTTTAATTGTTAATTTCTTACAATAATTCATCGTAAATTGAGATCTTTCGTTGCTTACCTGCCTTTTGCATTCCTTTTTCAGCCAACATAAATGTTTTTTGCATATCTATTTTAGGTCAAATAAATGCCTGAACTTTCGGGCTCTAGTAATAAGAGAGGCATACATATGAAAACCATAGATATTATTTGTATGTATAAAAGCAAAATCTGCAGAAATATTTTGGGAAGAAATTACGAAAGGTTTAGAGGTTTAGACAAGGGTGTACTACAAATATTACCCATATTATTCAATTTATATATAAACAATATTATTCGAAAATGGAAAAGCAACTACTATCAGCACATTTTTCGCAGTGACAATTGAAGATTTGATGAAGAAATTTCCCGCCTTGATGGAAGATCTGTGGTGCTTCAATGCATTATAGGCTACAATACGAATTTCCCGCCCAATTACTTATTAACAGTGCTTGATTTCTGGCGGAATGCCACGTAACGGCGATTCAGTACCTCAGGAATAATTATTTAATTATATTATAAATATTAACTATTTCTATTAAATTAATAATTAACTTGGAGCGCATTCCGGGACCTAAAATGTTATAAATCAAGCACTGCTTATTTTATATATATATATATATATATATATATATATATATATATATATATATATATATATATATACATACATAAAAAGTTCGAGTATTCGTATTCGTAAAATCCTCTTCGAGCGAAGCTGCCGTCGTAGAGGAAGGAAGGCTCTTTCCGCATTGATATTGATTTAGTGGTGAGTTGTAGTTGACATTTACATAATTGAAATAATTGAAGGCGTTGTCATTGTCAACAATAGTATTTATTTCAATTAATTCAATTTATTTTATTTCAATATTAATTAATTTAATTCAATTTTCTTTCCGCATTGCTACCGCCACCGTGCTGCCTGGTGTGTTCTGTTTGGTTACTACTTCAGGCAGCGACACCTCTCGAGGCCCACTGCCGCGGAAGGGAAAGAGAGGGGATGCCTCTCCCCCCCCCTTCAGCGATTGGCTGGGCGTCGGAAGCGTGCGGCTCTCGAGTCTATTCAGCGTAATTTAAACTTAATAAATGTTTTAAACATTACAAATTTATACTCGGTAGAAGTTTCATCTTTAGATAAAGTAGTATTATCTCAGTTAAGTACGTTTGTAATTGTATTTCATAAGACCTTGTATTGTGGTTAATTAAAGTGAATACAAAATCTTTAGATGAGGATACATGATGTGTCTGTGTCTGTCTCGACTGTCAAATGCAAATTCTTATACAAATAATTGTTCTCCTCAATTGTTTATAAAAGTAAAACAATGTTTAATGTTTAAGCACATTGTGCATGTTGAAGAGTAATACCTACGCACTTTATTCTTAGTTAAAAATTTTAATATTAAAATTTACATCACTATTTATGGGTATCAGTACAAAGAATAAATTGATTTTAATTGCATTAATGATTTTACAATTAAAATATTTCAATTTACAAGTGTTTATTCATCACTAACCAAATTAGTTTGGACTTTCAATAATTTTTATGGTAATTATCATGATTGTTTTATTTCAGATTTTTTTCGTCATAAATATTGCTACTAAACGTAACTATTGAACTGTAAATTTAAATGTTGATATGATTTAGAAGTGGCCCTTTATGTTATTTAAATATATTTCAAAACTATTTTAGAACATTGATTCCTAAGCTGTTCTGAGAGTTATACGTAACGGGGTTCTGAACCATTTACTTGTATACTGATATAAATGTGTTTATGAATTACTATAACTGTGAGGAATCTAAAAGTACTTCTTCTTTACTCTCCTATTTATTGTCACTATTTATTTCCAACTACAGAGACAAACTGGAAGTTTCAGGGCTGTGTTAAGTGTAATATTTGAATATTTGCCAAAATCTGAACTAAGACAGTACTCCCAAGCCCGTCAATTTCGTATCAGGTATGAAATTTACATCCCTTTAGAATGTGCCGCTCAAAGTAATGTGTTGATATCATTATCTACTGTCAAAAACGAGAATGTGAATAATTTGGTTACAGTAAAGAACACTTTTTCAAAAAATGTTCATAAGTTGGAAATGAAAATGAATTTTCACCTCTCATTTCAATTTCATTCAAAATCTTTTATTTTCTTTACCCCCTAATAAAGGCATCTAAGATTGTTTCACTGCAAAATATCTTTTTTAATTAAAGATAAGTTTCAATGAAGTTATTTTTATAAATATTATATAAAGAAAAAATATTATTTTTATTTTATAATTTCTTTATTGCATTATGCCTCTGTGTTTAATACTCCGTTTCAAAATTATCAATTAATATTTCTGCCTATTCGAAGTCTAGAATCACAGCTGTCTCTACTACATACATTTAAATATCCCGCCTGTCACTGCTATCCTACTTTAATTTCATGAGGTCCGGAAACTCCGCCATTTTGGACAGTTTTGGGGAGGATCTTACGAGAAACCACTTATATTTAGCGAACGTTAATATCCAGAACTAGAAAGGAAAGCTTGTTGAATTATAGTATAAAGTAATGACAATACCCTGTCGGTTTTATGGATGTAAAATCTGCGCACTCTGGCAATAATACGAACGGAATAAAGTCTTCTAAAATGACATTTCTTACATATGTAGCCTGCTACATATGCTGCTACTTATTACACCTGTGTAATAAGAAGAGACTATATCTGCAATGAGAGAAAGAAGAAGAAGAAGAAGAAGAAGGAGAAGAAGAAGAAGAAGAAGAAAGTATTAATTGCTTAAAACAAAAACGACTGGTGCAACGAGTATTTCATGTTGAAAGACGTCATTTCGTCCCCGGATTTGCTTTGTCGCTCTCCACGCTTTCGCGGCAACATTGTTAATAAGGATGTAATGTTGGCTTACTTATCAAAGTGTTCTTTAGATTTGCCAGCATATGGTACTGTTATCTACTTTTTCATAAATGAATGTAAGTTTCCGTCTCATTATCGTAATTAACTAGATCGTTGGTGCTGGCCATGTATTTGTAAAATAAAGCAGAAAGGTTGATAGGAAATTTACAAATTCATAAGTTTGTGTGAGATTTCATTACGATACTGTAAAGTTCATTTTTTCGGTTTGCTTTGAAGCACATAAACAGCCTAAATGCGACATAGTGTGAAATAAAAGGAATTCTGACTACTTACACTAGCAAGAATTTATGAATGCACACCAGAATAGTTATGCAGGAAAATTGGAACAATCACTGGAGAAATGTGCAATTAACGGAATCCTCTCTCCAGAAACGAAATGCCCGTGAGCACGAAATGGCGATGAAAATAATGCAAATTTCTTCAATGTATATTGAAAACATCTCCAATGATTTCTGAAAGCTTTTCCCGGTCTGTTGCAAGGAATGTTTCGATTTTTCAGAGTTAAAGTTTATTACTTTGAAAAGATCCTGTTCATCGCAGTCCATAACCACCAACTCTCGAACGGAATGTTTCTCTCTTTAGAAAGGGGAACTCTCTCTGCATAAGATGATAGACGGAAATTATGCACATTATCTTAAGTTAAAATAAAAGTATTTATGATAATTTCTGCACTATTTTCACAATTCATTGTTGAATTTTATATTTCGCAAAGAAGCAAACTTTTATGAAGTACTTCACAAAGACCACGCTCGTCACAGTCCGAAACGCGCAAACGGATTCTCTCTCTCCGAAAAGGGAATGTCTCGCAGCGCAAGCCGACGGTGCGGCGCGGTCGTAGTAAATCAGGGCGAATGAAGACAAACCTCCGACCGTCACGGCCCGCGACGGGGGATCCCCCATATTCGTACTAATTAGAGTAATTGTCGCTGATAGCGCCGGCTCGCCGGGAGTCCGCTCGGGGCTGAGGGGGGGGGCGGAGGGGGCCCGCGCGACGTCGCAGTCGCCACGAGGAGGGGAAGACGTCGCATTTGCATCGTCTCCCCTCAGCCCTCCTCCCTCCCCCGCAGCCGCGGCGTTCAGAGCTCCTTGCGGGCGAGACTGCTAGCGTACACGTGCACATTTACCACATGCCAGTGGCGGCTCATGCGTTATGTTCTGGGAAAGGCAGCAATCGTTGTTTGCGTCACTAGTACAGAGAGTGAGTCCTTGACGTACAAATAAAATGTTGAAGGACGATGCATCGATAGGAGCCGAATCTGGCATTTTGAAATGAGTGCACCTAAGACACTTTCGAACGAGATGCGAACATTATTTTGAATTCTCGGAGCCTTTGTTTTTTTTATTTTCCTAGGGCTTTTATCCAGCCGACAGCCGGTTGCCCTTTACGTCCCGAAGGAACGCATATTCGACCATACACTAGACAAACACTTTTGCGGGCTCCTCTGATCTGGGGTCAGCAGAACGCGACAACACATACACAGTCAAGGGACAAACAACCATGCCCAAGGCGGGACTCGAACCCAAGAACCTTCGGACCGAAGCGCTGAGTCGGTACTCGCTCTTAGCCACCTCGGCCATCCAGGTCGGCATTTTCGGAGACTTACAAGTATATAATTTGGTGTTATTCTCCACATGCGAGGTGGCAATCATGTTGATTCGTGTCGCCTCTGTTGTTTAATTTGCAGTACTCATTTTTCTAATTCTGTCATGACTTTTTTCCGTACGCGTACTACAAAGTAAATTTTTCCAATCAATAAACAGTAAAAGTAAGTACTAGTTTTCCTGCATGGGTGCTGAACCATTTAAACCATCATTATAAACTACCATTTCTGTTGCAAGGAACCGTTCATAAAAGGGTATTTTACGCCACAAAGATGACGCATTAGCATTTATGGCACGAATGATTGCATCATCATATATTCAGCCAATAGCAGCGAGAGAATCATGGGGTGGTAGCGATAAATAGAGACTATACTGAGACTATTAGAGACTATACTGAGCATCACAAGAAAAGTAACATTAATTTTAACAATGATACATAATGCATTATTTACCATTTGGACTGTATAAATGTGTATAAACAACCTGTAACAACTATTGTACTACAGCCTCCGGGTCAATGACCCCCATCTCGATCAGGTTTTTCGTCCAGTTTCCCTGATCCATTGAGCAAATGCTGAGATGGCCCCTTGTTTTGCTTCTGGACATAAATGTAACTTCATTTTCTGTGCACGTCTTCTAGAATTCAGTGGGAAATACAATTATTCAAATTATCGTTTCCATATTGTCGCGGCAGGAAGTATTATTCCGAAGGACAACATGGATAAGAGCCAAAATTTATTGCTTATTTATCCTTGAAAATAGATTTTATTACATGGGAGGGTTGTTGTTGGTTGTTTTTTAATTATTTTTTAAATTTAAGTAGTATATGACTTAGTGTGTGGATCACAGAATTTTGAAAATGTGCACACAATTTATTTTCCCCATAACACGTCATACGCAGTTTGAACTGTTTTTTGACATAAATAATTTGAAATTTGAAATAAATGGAACAGCCGACCACCGTTTACTCGCACAGATGTCAAATACCCGAGACGTCACAAGAAAGTTGTTTCGCAAAATTAAGTTTCATTCTCTTATAAATTTATAATGCTGTTATACAAAATACAACGTACGCAACTCGTTTATAACATTGCCTTATTGCATTCATAAAAATTTGAAAACTCGCTCCTAACCGCTCGTTTTCAAAACGTATTCATGCAATGAAACTTAACACTACAAACTAATTGCACAAACTACTATTACCAGCGGTTTACCACGAGACAACTGTTGGAGTTCAAAAATTTCAAAATAATGGGATACAAAACTACGGTCGGGGTAATCTGAACTTTTAAACTTTTGTTACTAACATTGTTGGAGGCCCACCATAGTTTCGGTATCCCTTACTTCAGTCTGTCAATCTACTAACCTTGTCAAATTTGGCAATAAATATATCCTTACTAAGTCAGGAAGGGAAAGCGAGGCTGACTAGTCACCAAAGGGCAAGGTGTAACAATATTGTGCACATTTTCAAATTTCACCACTCCGTAGTATGTACCAAAAAAATACCTCTAACTACAAATATTAAGTATTGGGTGTTACCTCTAACTACAAATTAATTAGCATTTTTTTTATCAAAATGCTTTGCTTATGTTGTGGTGTCAACAAACCTGGACACCAAATATTTTGAAAAAGACCCCAAATAGGGCCAAAATGCCATGATTGCATAACAAATATAATAAATATAACAGAAATAAATTATTATAAAAATACTGTCTGTTTATTAAGGTCAAGAAACCATTATAATGAAATAAAAGATCTAATTCAGTACATTTCTTTTCACTCTAACAAGATTTTACGATCATTTCTAAACTGCGTTCAACGTATGGATTATTTTGCGGGCAGACCGCCTCTGGCCGTAGTTCTACACCTGTGAATTCCATTGAGGCGTCATTTGAAGCCTCACACTGCGCAGCGCGGAGTGGGTTCGTCGATTTTCGAGCTGGTGCGCCCCGTCGGCATCTCCTTGAACGCCTGGGTGTGATTCTCACTTCTCCGCCAGATGCCGGTCTCAGTCAATGACATCCGAACTCTGGTTGGAAGAACGTGAGATCTCGTTGGATAGGAAATTGTCGGAGGGATCTCTTTTTGCCTGGCCCCTAGAAGGGTTTTTTGCATTCATACAGAGGGGAAGAACAGATTTTTTGTATATCTATAAAAAATCAAAAGGAATTTAATAATGTTAATATGTTGTATAGGTTGTCTTTTATATAGGAATTATAGACAAAAGCAGCTTCAATTTATTATAGACAACGTATCACATTTTGTTTGATTAATAGACTTCAATGCGACGTTTCGAAATCATCCCTTGATTTTTTCTTCAGGCTAATACAACATACAAACAAAATGCAATATGCTACAATCATTGCTTAAATTTATAATTACAACATTGACTCATATGAAGGTCTTCCATGAGGTCTTCCAAAACTTATACTGGCCATTAGATTCATATTAAAAAACAATATATTTTTACATAACAATGTTGTATATAAGCAATTAGATGGGTTACCTATAGGAGGTATTTGGGTAGTGAATCAAAAACATGTTATAACTAAGTTAAATATCATGTTAATAAGCTTGACCAACAGAATGTTGTTTATAAGATTCCTTGCCATTCGTGTAACAAATGCTACGTAGGACAAACCTGCAGAAAATTAAAAACACGACTTAGTAAACACAAAAACAATATAAAAAAATGTAGTCATAATTATAATTCGGTTTCCAATCATGTCATTAGGACTCAACATCGGTTTGATTATGATAATACTGAGGTTTTATGTATAGAACAGAATAAGAAGAAAAGGTTGATTATAGAAACTTTACATATAAAAAAATAATAAAACTGTAAATTCCATGATAGAGTCAAATAAGTTTACAAGATGTTATGATAGTATTGTACAATCACTGAGTGAAACATAGAGTGCATGTTCTTTGGAAGTAGACTGAACAATGTGAGGTTAATGGTTTCCAAGTTATTAGTTTTCCACCACCCTTCTGGTGTGATGGGGAAAACTAGTTTTTAATGTATGTTTATTTGGATGTTTTATTATGTAGACAAAGGCATATTTTAGCCCAAAGATGTGTTGTTTTACTTATATTTATGTATTTTTCAATTATTGACATGTAATTACCAAGGTTTGGTAAGTTTCAATTTTATTATAATGATGAATTATGTAGTTTATTTTTTTACTGTGAATTGTTGTATTATACATTTTTAGTAATTTTTATATTATTGCTAGAGGTTATTTTATAAATGTTGTAATTATAAATTTAAGCAATGATTTTAGCATATTGCATTTTGTTTGTATGTTGTATTAGCCTGAAGAAGAAATCAAGGGATGATTTCGAAACGTCGCATTGAAGTCTATTAATAAAACAAAATGTGATACGTTGTCTATAATAAATTGAAGCTGTTTTTGTCTAAAATTTAATAATGGGACCGGAATTTCAACACGCACAACACTTAAAATCCATATGTTGTAATGCTTGGGTAGTTTTAAATAAATAAAAATAATAGTACTAAATTTACTTAAATAAATAACGTACGTGTCTCTAATGAGTGATAAACGCCAGTTTACTCGTAGACACGAAATGTCCCGGACCACGATTCTGCGCGATGTTTGATGCTCGCTCACCGAGGCAACTGCCCGTTCGGATTTCGCGTCCGGAAGTTAACATAAAAGTTCAACTTTCTAGAAAATGAGAAGTTTCGCGGTGAAACGGAATTTTCCATTCGTTACACAATTCAACAAAGTACCTGTGGTATGTATTGTTCCAATTAATTTGACTCACCAAGTCTTCTCAATTCAAATACGAAAAAATACTTTCATCTCCTGGCAAACTTTTAATAAGATACCTTACAACGAGCGATTTAAAATAATTTATTTCCATTATTTATTTCGCAATTTAATTACCAAAATAATGGCGCGTTGAATCTCATAAAACAATTCGGTATTTCCTCAGTACAAGGGGCGTCGTTAGCGATACGTTGGTTCTCGGACCCTTAAAACCCCACAAGCATGCACAGAGCAGGAAAATGGCACCGGAAATTAGGTTAGCGGATTCGCTCCGTCGACTTCCCAAACCGCGCTATCTGGGAGTTTCAACTTGCGACCGCAGGAGCGCGCGGCATGCCGAGCTACGCGGCCGACGAACTGCGGGCAGACCCTCGCCGCCGCGCGAGTCACAGCGCCCGTTTCATGTCTCGATTCTCAACGAGCATTCGTTCATTTTTCCCTGGTGGGCCTTCACGCTTTGAAGCTCTGTGTTGGGCGTGCGGTAACGCCGCCGCCACCGCCGCGGCTGCTGCATTCCCCTTCCAGCTCCACCGCCACCCCCGCAGCCAACGCCGTTGCCCGCGCCATAGCCCTCGACACCACAGCGAACGCAAGGGGCGTGTGGTGATGGGGATGGAGGTGGAGGTGGTGATAAATGGTGGAGGATAATGGATTGATTGATTTTTTTCGTGTTTCCGGGCGCGTCAACTGCTTTGGCCATTAGTCCCGTTAGTGTAGTGCATGTTTTTCCTCCGGAGATGGCGGTAATCTTACCCCGCTGGATGGCGAGATCCGGCGCCGACCTACCGTCGGCTAGTGGGGTTTCCCCCTAACCAGGACTCTCCCACCAACAGGACACCGCCCCAGTAGGGACAAGCTCTAAGCTCCCGACCGGTCTCCCGGAATATGTGATAGTGTAATGCATGTTAGTGTAAGTGTGTGTGTAAGGGGAGAGGATAGGACAAGGAACAGGAAGGACAGATCGCGCACGGTCCGTGGCCCGTTTGGTAAGGTACTGCTTCAGCATTCGCCTGGTGTTGATCGGAGAAACCACGGAAAACTACCGATCAGAGCAGCCGACCGCTAGAATTCTCCTCCAGACAGGGACTGAATTCAACCTAGCTGAAATTCTAGTGTCGAAAATGCTGCCGCCGTCAGGACTCGAATCTAGGACGATTTGGTGTTGACAATTGCAGGTGGTGGTAATGATGCAAGTGGCATCTCGCAAGTTGGCAAGTGGCAAGTTGAAGTTGTGGTAATGATACTAAGGTGATGGCAATTCTAAGGTGATTGTGAGGCTAAGGTGATGGTGATGCTCCAGAGGGAGAGATGCAGGTGGTGGTTGTGGAAGTGCATGTGACTAATGGCACAGAGTAAGGAATTATTACCTCTTCAGTCTATGCTAATGGAAGTGCAGGTGAAGGCGGAAGTGGAGGTAGTGGAGAAATTGAAGGTAGTGGATGAAGTGATAGTGGGGATGAAGGTAGCTATAATCATGTTGTATCGGTTCAGGTCTCTCGCATCCGCTAGTCTCAACCAATCGCTATTATTACAAATACCAAAGCATAATTTTAGTTACTACAAGTCGTTTACCGTAGGCGTAACGAGAGCTTGGACAACCATTAAAAGAACATTAAACACTGCCATTCTGTCAATTCTTTAAGAAGTAATTAAAAACTATTGTTTTCCAAGTTGTATAAGTCTCACTTCTAATAATTTTGCGACACTATTTACAAAACTCAAACTTACTCAGTACTGATTGTAACGGGATATAATTTCATACGCGTAGAATTGTTGAAAGTTATTTCATCTAGATGTAGGTATTAAAAATTAATTATTCTTGCTATTACTTTCATAATTTCTTTGTTTCCTAGGAAAGTGTGACCAAGTTCACTTTCCTTGGAAAATGTATTAAATTAACCCTTTAAAATATTATAACTCCAACGCGTGACGTTTGAAATGTATACCCTTTGCTGGTAATTCGCGCAAAGGATTTGCTATAACTGATTGAATTCCAAGTGCGGCGCCAAATTTGAATTCATTTTTGTCGCATATGTACCAACACAAACAAAGAACACCTTTTCACTTGCTTATTGCTATACCGAAATCAAGAAATCTACGTAACAAATTTTGTAAAAAGAAATTTCCTTCAACTTTTCCATGAAATTAATGAATGGAAATAAATGTTAAAATTTGCTGTTATGTGATTTCTGAATGTTTTATTTCTGAAGTAAATTAGTTAGAGACCTCTTTGCCGGAGTCATCCAAGTTTCCGCTATGGAACGTAATTCACACGAATCATGGTAAAACCAATTTTCTGAAAAATTCCGCTTCGGCCCCTCCTGCTTTTCCTTAGTAATCACTCAGGAGTGACGAAGTCAAAAGGTATGACAGGTAGAAACACCTTTACATGTATAGATAAACAAAGAGAAGCAACATAGTAAAGATAAATGTAAATAAAAAAGCCGAAGTGGAGAAAATTCTACACTAAATGAGAATAGTTAATAATTCAAGGGAAGTACATTATGTAAAAAGTGTATAAATGTATATATTTTATACTATTTTATTGCATAATTCGTGTAGACTGACATTATTAAAATATTAAATTTATTGCGGCACATCATGAGAGTATTTTAATTGTTATGTAATTAAATGTAATTAAAGGATGTAATTGTTAATGCAATTAAAAGATGTAACTGAACGGTACAAAGTTTGAAAATTCTACTTGGGGTTGGACTTGAATTCGACAGGAATCCTTCAGCCGCAATAATATACATCGTTTGTTTTCTTTCGAAAATTCTAGAGGCTGGCTGCTCCGATTAGTAGTTTTTCGTGGTTTCTCTCATCTACAACAGACGAATGCCGGATCAGTATCCTTACAAACGGGCCACGCACCGCGCGCGATCTTTCCTTCTCTTTCCTTGGCCTTCACACTTACACTAATATACACTACAGTACCCCACATGCCGGGAGATCAGTTGGAAGCTTAGAACTTATCTATTCTTTGTTAGTTATTTATTTTTGTAAGTGTTTTGATTTGAGATTTAAATGTAAACAATCCCTGTAAAGCAGTTATACTGGTCTGTGGAAATAATAATAAAAAAAAAGAACTTATCCTGGCTGGGGCGCAGTACCGCTGGTGGCTGATACCTGGTTGGGGGAAAACCCGTTAGTTGACCGTAGGACGGCGCCGGTTCTCATCATCCAGCGGAGGAAGATCACCGCCACCTTTCGAGGAAAAAACATGCAGTGCAATTCCGGGACCACTGACAGCGGTTGACACGCCCACCTATCAATCGAAAAAACTATGGGTGATGTTGCGATGCGTGCGCCGCCAATGGGCCCGGCGGCAAAGCGCCCGCACCGCAGCGGCATGCGCCCGCCCGCCCGCCGCGTCCAGCCACATCAACGAGGGCGACGGTGATCAAGGGAGCAGCGGCGTGGGGGGGGGCGATGTGGGCGGTGGGAACGGGAGGAGAGGGCGGCGGCAAGCAGAGTTCTCGTGCGCGGCGGAGTTGCAAGCTTCTCGCACCGCAGGTATGCGATGCTTTGCATCGCATCAGGGCGCACAGAAGGACGAAAATAAAACGGGCAAATTTTTTGGAATTATTCGTTTTACTTTTTCGTATACGCATGTATAAACGGTATAATAACGAGGGGGCTTACCCCAAAGTAATCGAAATTATTTTTAAAGCTACAGTTTTGTTGTTGTTTTTTCTTACAAAACAACCTTTTCACCTTCAAAGTACTCTCCATTACACTAAATACGTTTCTCCTATCTGCGATTCCATTTCTGGAAACATTTTTCAAGCTCGTCTGTTTGAATGGTTCACAGCTCCTGCTTCGTTTTTTTCTTTGCCACTTCCAAGTCGCCAAACCTTGCCCTTTCATGTTCCTCTTCATTCGCGGAAACAAGAAGAAATCATACGGAATGAGGTTTGGTGAATAAGGAGCCTCGGGCAAGGGAGTCATGTTGTTTTTTGCTAAAAACTGGCGCACTGAAATGGCTGCATAAGCAGGTGCGTTTTCCTGGTGGGAAAACCATCTGTCTGCTACAAATCGGGCCTTTTTTGTGGCACACTGTTACGCAATCGTCTTAACACCCAAATAGAAAGTTCGTTTAACAGTTTGACCTGAAGGTCGAATTCTGAATGCACAATCCCTTTCATATAAAAAAAAACAAATGAGTATCGTCTTGATGTTTGATTTCACTTGAACTGTTTTGGGTGAGGTGACAATGGATTTTTCCACTGGCTTGACTATTGTTTGGTTTCCGGGTGGTAACCACATTACCATGTCTCATCACCAGTAATGTCTTTAGAAAAAAAATCTGGGATGGTTTGGAATTGATCTTTCGAGCCCAGGCAAGTTTCAACACCATTTTCTTCACGCTGTTCATACAGGATCCGAGGCACAAATTCTGCAGTGACCCTTCTCATCTCCAAATCTTGTGACTAAAAACTAGGGTTACTACGAATCCATAGGAGCACATGTTTCAGAAAGAAGGTAATAATAACACTCAAATTGGTTTCATATTCTACTGCGAGTGGAGCGTCGTAGATAAGAAAAGCTATAACGGTAAAGAGAACGTTTATTCGTTTCTATTATTCGTAAATTGATAGTCTCCGGTAGGCACTTCACCAAGTTTACTACACATTGATGTGAATGCTATTGGTTTTATTGATTCGTGACTCACAGCTCATAAACGTCAGTTGCGTGACCCGAAGAATTTTACTTTACTAATGCACAGAGTAGGCAGTGACATAGCCTAGGTCACTACTTTCTTTGTTATCTAGTACCATTCTTCTCTGTCAGTATAAAATTGAAATATTTATGAACCCCTTATATCAGTTTCTTGTCTTCTTCGAGTACCCAGAGACCGTTTCCGCTTATCTTAATGTCTTTGCTTCCGTATTCTGTATCAGGAACGGCACACAGTTCCCTTAGGGATATAAAATCGTATGCGTGCAACGAAATAAAGGTCGCCTTGTTCAAACAAGTGGAAGGCTGTCACCATATAAAAAAGACGGCTCAAAGTTCCGTGTGCCCTCGGCGCTCCGTTTAGCATAGAAATGGGAGCTTTCGGGGGCAGGGGGGGGGGCGAACCTCACAGGCGACGCATCCCTCCTCGGTGGCAGCGGTCGGCCTCTAAGTGACGCACAAAATCTTGACGAAAGACCTAATTGTTCCACCAACCTGTTAAGGGAGCCACACACCCGGGTTACGTGAGTGTTACACCTCTGTGTTTACACCTGTGTGCCATGTTTAACCTCATTCCGAAGGCACCGGTAGCGGTAGCTCAGTGCATCAACTGATATCACTGCAGCGCCTCTGACTGGGCGGTCCTAGGTTACAATCCCCACGGTGGAAGGATTTTCGACACTAGCTTTTCAGCTTTTATTCAGTCGCTGTCTGGAGGAGAATTCTAGTGGCCGGCTGCTCTGATCGGTAGTTTTCTGTGGTTTCTTCGATCAACACCAGGCCAATACGGGAGCAGTACCCTGCCAAACGGATTTTCCTTCCACACGCGATCTTTCCTTCCTCTTCCTTGTTCTATACTCTCCCCTTACACACACTAACATGCACTACACTATCACATATTCCGGAGATCGGTCGGGAGCTTAGAGCTTGTTCCGGCTAGGGCGGTGCCCCGCTGGTGGGAGAATCCTGGTTAGGGGGAAACCCCACTAGCCGACGGTAGGTCGGCGCCGGATCTCGCCATCCAGCGGGGGAAGATCACCGCCATCTCCCTAGAAAAAAAGCATGCACTACACTAACGGGACTGATGACCGAAGCAGATGACGCGCCCGGAAACACGAAAAAATCAATCAATCAATCAATATTCCGAAGGCACCCCACCGGATTAGGTGGTTCAGGGCATCATTTGATGTTACTGCAATGCCTCTGACCGGAGGTCCTATGGTCCCGACGTTGGATACTTCCTTACATCGGAACGGTGCTTCCTTACATGGGAACGTATTCAGAACAGGGTTACGCGCACAGACCTTGTGTGTAAGGTGAACACATACCCCGAAGAAAATCAAAGCCTGTGAAATTCCTTCCTGAAAGTTTTACCGCACTTTTTCTGAAGGATTTACCGCTTCTCGTATTCGCAGCTCGGCGGGTGACTCCTCCCCCGGCTACATCTTTTCCTCGCCCTTTTTCGGGCACAGATCATAACTGTAGGTGAGGATTTGATGCTCTCGTATATCGGAGTGTATTCTGAACAGAATTAGCGTAAGGTCCTTGATAGAGACAATTATAAACCATATCTCGAAGAAAATCGAAAGTCTTGTGTTCTCATCTCGGCAGCTGCCTCACTGTGTTGCCTCCCTCCTTGTTCATCCGTTCTTTGTACGGGTGAGGGCGCGTTTTTACCTAGCGTTGTTACCTGACTGTGCAGAATAACTCAAACAGACCTTCAGGATATGAGCGATCAGGAATAGGAATTCCGAAGAAAATCAATACTGCAGGAGAGACAGAAACGCGGTTCAATGGTGACGCGTAATTTTCATGATTGTTTTTGGTGTTCCAGGAGACGTCGGACATTCAATGGCATGCACGCTCACGTGTTTATTGTATAAGAATATATTATTTTTTGTGATTAATGAAGTTTACCTTTTCCTTTTCGAATACTTGGCATATTTGGAATATTCGAATATCTGACATATCTCGGTATCCCGGGCGTAAGTAGATCCATTTGAATCGAATACGGGAAAAGCTCTTTGCGAAAATGAGTTAAGTTCATCATTTGAATTGGAACGTGCATTTTACGTTGTTACACGGTAAAACGCCATATTTATGCGTGCAATTTTCTTGGAGATGTGATAATTTCCAACATCGCGCATGCGCCGACCTGCAGATGGTCATGTGACCGCTTAAAAAATCGTTTGACTTTTGTTCGCTACCACTTCAAGCCGCCACACAGTGGGGCCAGAAAGAGGAAAAGTTGGCAAAAACTATTTTTAAGCGTTTTTCGGAATTTTGGCAACAAAAACACATTTTGTAATTAAATAATGGCTTATTTAATTGTTTAACTTTTAAATATTTATTTACATATCCTTAAAGTCAGAACCTTCATCATGTAACTTCTTCAAAAAGTGAATTTGAACTTGAAGCCATTAACATTAGTGTAACTTCTAAATCCAATGCCTTTGTGATAATTTTTCTCTATTCCGTTTGTAAAATTAGTGGGTTAGATGCAATTGACAGCCTGCGTAGCACTTCTTTATTTTTTCTTCCAAGTTGCATTCTTTCCGTTTTTTTTCTTTTCGGTGTGTTTAATAACACTATACAGATCCCTCCTTGTTAATAAAGAGCTATCAGTTCTAGACAGGAAAAATAAAAAATGAATATTGTAGATAGAAAGGCTAACAAATCTAGATGTGCATGATCATTAACAAAGTACCTTAAGGCAAAATGGGGCAAACATGGGCAAACTTTGATTAATATTTTGAAAACTACATGAATTCCAGAATCAGATTCAATTAATATCACAGGTCGGAAATGCTCGGAAGGGAATTGTTTCAAAACTTCATTCCATTGTAACACGCGACGTTTCTACTTGGAATTACTAAATTATTATTCAAGGAATATGTTTTTAGAAATACAGATTTAAATTACATATCTCCAGATATCATATCCATAGCACTCACGATTGTGCTAGTCGAGAGAGAGCAAAAATATTTGCATCGAAAATCACATCTTCTTACTCCGCGAGCAAAGAAGTACGGGAAGCGTGAGCGAAGAAGTACTTGTACAAGTTGGAACTAGCATTAAATGGAGTGTCGCGATTCCGCTTCCTTTCCTGGCCGGAGAACGATGAAGGAGACATGCAACCCCTTTGCTTTTCTATCCCTTTCATGTGAACTGGAGCTTCGGAAGTACATTTTTATTTTGGAACGTTTAGCCAACTTTCCCCTCCTCTGGCCCTTCTGTGCGCCATTTGCGTCAAGTGACTGATGACGTAAGTTGTCCAGGGCAAACCAGCCAAAAATTCCACAGCGTTCGAATCCTCTGCAGCATCCGCACTAAGGGGATTCCCGCTTGTGTCTGCAGGCGCGGCGGCTGACCTCTGCGCATGCGCACAAACCTGTTGGCGAAGTAGTGGCGGGGTGGGGGATCACTCCGTGGTTGTCCTCATCTGCTCTCGTCCGTCCGTCCGTCCATCCGTCCACCCATCTGTCTCTTCTTGTCAGTCCGTTCGTCTGATTGTCTCTCAGTCGCCTCTCTGTTTGTCACACGGTCCGCCTCTCTGTCTGTCTCTCAGTCCGCCTCTCTGTCTCTCAGTCCGCCACTCTGTCTCTCAGTCCGCCACTCTGTCTCTCAGTCCGCCACTCTGTCTCTCAGTCCGCCACTCTGTCTCTCAGTCCGCCACTCTGTCTCTCAGTCCGCCACTCTCTCTCTCTCTCAGTCCGCCACTCTCTCTCTCTCAGTCCGCCACTCTCTCTCTCTCAGTCCGCCACTCTCTCTCTCAGTCCGCCTCTCTGCCTCTCACTCCGCCACTCTGCCTCTCAGTCCGCCACTCTCTCTCAGTCCGCCACTCTGCCTCTCAGTCCGCCACTCTGCCTCTCAGTCCGCCACTCTGTCTCTCAGTCCGCCACTCTGTCTCTCAGTCCGCCACTCTCTCTCTCAGTCCGCCACTCTGTCTTTCAGTCCGCCACTCTGTCTCTCAGTCCACCACTCTGTCTCTCAGTCCGCCACTCTGTCTCTCAGTCCGCCACTCTCTCTCTCAGTCCGCCACTCTCTCTCTCAGTCCGCCACTCTCTCTCTCAGTCCGCCACTCTCTCTCTCAGTCCGCCACTCTGTCTCTCAGTCCGCCTGTCTCTCAGTCCGCCACTCTGTCTCTCAGTCCGCCACTCTGTCTCTCAGTCCGCCACTCTGTCTCTCAGTCCGCCACTCTGTCTCTCTGTCCGCCTGTCTCTCTGCCTGTCCTTCCTTCGGTCGATCTGTCGCCTGGGAACAACGCTAGCGGCTAAACCGATCAGCCTATTTTCTCCAAAATTGATATTCCCCGATCGATCTGACCAATGTCGCGGTCCCTTGCATTTGAAACCGATATTTTAATTTTACAAGGTACTTTAAATGGAACCCCTGGGACAAAGTCTTCAAACCAATGGCACCAAATATTTTGTATAAATTTTGTTGGCGGATAGCGTGAGTTAAGAGATTGGTTGTAATCTCATGTTCCTTGAAATTTCTGATATTTCGAAAATTGCAAATATTCAAAATTTTTGCGGTGTCTTCCTACAACTAAAATATAATGAAGAAAATTTGCTTAAGAATTTGAAATCAGATAATGTACATATTTCAAAAAGTTTAGTAGTTTGCGCAATTTTGCGTTCAATAAAGACAATTTTTAATTTGGTTAAAAACAATTTTTCTCAAAAAGGCCCCAATTTCTTTTTATTAAATTTTGACCTCGGATAGCATAAAGGACGCTTAAAAAATGATGCAGGTCTCATGTTCGTTTAAATTCCTGATTTTTCGAAAATTGAAAAGGTTCAAAATTTTGTCTTCGTCTTCCTACAACTACAATTATGTAAATAAAATTATTTACCTTAATGAAATCTGTTCATCAGAAAGAGGTGTTGAAATAACGTCAAGTTCAATTTCTCGAAAATATGAGTATTTTTTGCGTAACTTGGCGTTAAACAGGCAATTTTAAAATTTTAAACAATTATTTTCTCAGAAATGGCTTCAAATTGTTTTCTTTAAATTTTTATATCTACAGTGAGAGGCAAAATTATTCAGATCACTTGTACTTATGAAAATAATACAATTTTCTTTCAACTGTATTTCTAGTCATTTTAGTAACATTTTACACACCATCATGCAATTATTATAGATTATTTAACATCTGAA
Source organism: Teleogryllus occipitalis (assembly GCA_011170035.1). NCBI lineage: Eukaryota > Metazoa > Arthropoda > Insecta > Orthoptera > Gryllidae > Teleogryllus > Teleogryllus occipitalis. Next base: position 170,235 of record BLKR01000876.1, on the reverse strand, counting down.
ATAAGCAAGGTAATGATACAAGTTACAGATCGCAGAGAGATTTTGTTTTTGTGATTTTGTGATGCCACCTTTCAATTGGATCACTTCCATGACTCTTTTGGGCACACACTCAATACCCTTAATAGCACTACAGCCAAAACTCAATCACTTCATTCAAAAATAGTCACAATTTGTGTACGAAATATTCTATAAAGCGCAAAAATGAAACAGCTTCTAAATAATTTGTTGTGTAAGTAATGATAAAGCAGGTATGACAATTGATTTACAGATGTACCAATATCTCAAACCAGGCACCTAATGCCAAAACAGTTATGGGAAATCGACATAACGAACCTTCTATATAAATAATAAAGAGCATATATAAAAAGAATGTCAAGAATAGAAAAAAATTAAAGTGGTCATAATAATTTGGTCATCCACTGCATGTAACAAACAACGGCAAAAAAAAGTGGTGCTGGTACCATTTTCGTCAAAGACTATTATTGAAAATTGGAAATGGTAAATTTGAATTTCCCGAGCTTCTTTTGAGTTGGGGTCAATATAAAAAATAAGCATCATATAGCGTCAATATAAATTAACCTTCATTGAAATTAGCCCAATTGGGCTTTCTCTCTTAAAAATACGATTAAACGGAACACGAAAGAAAAATGCAGCGATGGATATTTGAGAAGTCGTAATCGTAACTCTCAATATTTTCTATCGTGATTTGATTATTGAAATGCAATTTTTGCTCAACAATAGTTATTCACACGACCAGCGGTGTTCGGTGTTTCTTTCCCCACGTTTCCGCATTGCAGAGCTAACTGCGTTTCTATTATGAACTGTTTGAAAAATGCTGGACGTTTTGTGTATTACGAAAGAGAGTAAGGCAACCGACAAGCTTTATATGTACGTCAAATATGTGAGTTGCAGCAGCAAAAATGCTGTTGAACAAAACCAACCCAAAAAGTTTTCCAAAAAGTAGCACGCGCACTGCTCGAGTGCTACAAATAAAATACTTTCGAATAACACTGCAATAAATTAAATATTTTTGTTGTATGTTAGTTTAGTAAGGCACCGCTAGATACAGTTGCCGCACTGCGCGCTACTCTGTAAGATCTGTACCATAGACAAAAGTGACTACTCTGTGACATAAGTGCTCTGTGCTAAGTACACCTGTAACGGTGCAGTACAAAGCATGTGCTCGTTTTCTTAAATAAAACTTTTATTAAATAAACAAGTGTTTATTTAATCATAACAATTTTTACAAAAACAGTTCTCACGAATAATGCAATAACATACTATATTATGTTTATACAGTACTAGCTGACCCGGCGAACTCTGTTCCGCCTTAACAGAGAACTCCGTTCCGCCCAAACATACGAAATCACGCGAAAACTGCGAAATCACGCGAAAACATGCGAAATCACGCGAAAACGTTCAAAAACGTGCATTCTCACACAGGCACGCTGTCGAACGGGATTAACAGTATCTTATGTCCGTCCCCTGGCTCTAAGCTTCCTGCTCACCAAATCGGTACAGCCGTTCTTGAGTTATTAATAGTGTAACTAACACGACTATATATATATAGATATAACGGCGAACGAAAGGCGGCTATCATTATCGCCTTCTGTTATCAGCGCGGCGTTACAACAATGGGTTACAACAAGCAACAATGACCACTAACATGCGAAATCACGCGAAAACATGCGAAAACGTGCAAAAACGTGCATTCTCACACAGGAACGCTGACGAACGGGATAAACAGTATCCTATGTCCGTCTCCTGGCTCTAAGCTTCCTGCTCACCAATTTTCAGCCAAATCGGTACAGCCGTTCTTGAGTTATAAATAGTGTAACTAACACGACTCTCTTTTATATATATAGATAACAGTTCTTTAAGCCATAGATAGCCTTAGTACGCCAAGAATATAAAAAAATAGTTACATAACCCAACACGTGAATAGAAATATCTAATGACAAGTCTCTTCCTTGGAGCCTCACTGTCGCTTGACGTCAGTTGTATCGTAAGCAATGACAAACTACGTATGAGAATTCAGTCGGTGCGCATGCTATGAGAGTAGATGGTATAACACAATTAAATATTCGCATTTTGAAGTCAAACTCCAAACTATGATTGTTTTCGACACCATACATGCTCGCAGACACCTCAAATGGCCAAAGGTTGCATAGTTTTCTTTCAATTTCTGCTCAATTAAAAATTAGTATAGATAAAACTAATTGCATTCTATTGCCACGAATTGCATCCGCCTTCCAGCAACTTTGTTATTCAGCCAGCATATTTGTTTTCGTAACATCTTTTTTCACAGCTGAGATCGTTCTTGTGCCAAGGCGAATTCAACATGGGAGCTGGCGTGGTGGGAATGAGACAAGCCATGGCTTTGATGTTGGCATTCCTCATATCACAAGCACTCATACCAAGGTGAGCAACTGAAGTAACAGATAGCTTGGTGATTTACAGCATTCAGAATCATCTTAATGTTGATGAACGGACATCGCATTTTTAAGATAACATTTATTTTAATATTTCCGCGTACATGCTTCAAAATAATCGTGACTATGTTTCATGGGGTTATTCACACGCTGTTACAATTCTGAAAGAATGTTCCTTTTTTTATTAATGAGACTTCATGGGGGGTACGAAAGATGCTTTGAATAAAAGTCGTGATTGTTTTATAGAACAATTGTATTATCTTTGCATCATTGATTTCGAAGATGTCTCTCCAGAAAAGTTGCAATAATTGAAGTCGAGTAAAGCGAAGTCCTTTCAAGTTACATTACGTTATATATCAAGCATTATGATTGATTGATTGATTGGTTAGTGAATCCACGTGCGTCAACTGATAATGTCATGAATCACGTAGGCGTAGGTGTTTTTATCGCGGGAGGTGGCGGTGATCTTCCCCCGGTGGATGGCGAGGTCTGGTGCCAATCTACATGTCGGTTAGCGGGGTTTTCCCAACCAGTAATATCCCAACAGCCGGGCAAAGCTCCAGCCGGGACAAGTTCTAAGCTCTCGATTGGTGTGTGTAAGGGGAGAGTATAGGCAAGGAAGGGAGAAAAGAGATTTCGCGCGGTTCGTGGCCCGTTTATTAGGGTACTGCTCCGGCATTACTCTGGTGTAGATCGGAGAAAGCAAAAAATGACCGATGAGAGCAGCCAACCGTTAGAATTCTCCTCTAGCGTGTGAATTCAACCCAGCTATCTAGCTACTGTCGAAAGTCCTGCCGCCGTCGAGACTCGAACTTTAGGACCTACCGGCCACAGGCCTAGCAGTGATATCAGTTGATGCCCTGAGATGCCTAAACTGGCCAAGCATTATGATGGTGCTGTTTTTCTTCCTTGAGTTCATTCAAAAGGTACATTTTTATATTGTCGTCTATTTAAGTTATTTTTGACTTCCGTACAATGTTAATTACACAGACACCCACAAAAATGTTGGCAAACCTAAGAACTTGATACATGTTTATCTGCGTATTTTGACACTCTGAAACTGAATCTGAAACAAAAATTACAAAAAAACATCAAAAACAAAAACAAAAATTACAACAAAAACCATCACTCTCCATTTTTTTAAATCGCAAAAACATCGTGACATTGTATTTTTTTGTTTTCGGGGGTTGTTGACAGACCCAAAGTTTTGACATATGTGTCTCTGTCTTTCGAGCCGCTGAATCCAAATCTGGAGCCATAATTGCGCCACCACTCTCCAATTTTTTAAATCGCAAAAAAAACACTGTGAAATTGTATATTTTGGTTTTGTTTTTTGGTTTTGTTGTCAGACCCGAAAACTTGACACATGTTTCTCTACATATGTCGACGCGCTGAATGTGAAATAGATGTCAGAATCGTGCCACCACCCTCCAGTTTTTTTAAACGCAATAAATATATGGAAATTTACAATCTACAATATCACGGTGGTTTTTGAAGATTTAAAAAAAAACTGGAGGGTGGTGGCGCTATTCTGGCTTCACATTCTGATTCAGCGCGTCGACATTCATAGAGAAACATGTATCACTTCTTTGGGACTGACAAGAACCCCCGCAAACAAAAAATACACTCTCACGATGTTTTTTGAGATTTCAAAAAAATGGAGGAGGATGGCTCAATTCTGGCTTCAGAATCGGATTCATCGCGAAATACCACCAGAAACATGTGTCAAATCTTTGGGTCTAACAACTTTTTTGTGTGTGTCTATGTTATTAAACAGTTTTTTAAGGAGGAAGACCGCGTTTTGGGTAGCTGAAATATGCGCCATGCTTATACTTTGTATTTAAACTGAAATTGAAAATAAACACTTCATTTAAAACAAATAAACAGTAGTTTTTGTACTAGAGTTTCGTCCTGCTTCTCGTGTTGTTCTTGACAGAAGGACGTTTAGTCGCACTGAGGGGTCTTTTGGGACCACCTCCGGGGCTGCGAAGAGTCAGAATGGGTCTCTACAACAAAAATACAACTCTTATCCCTGAGTAACACCAGAAAATTCGAAAATTACTCAACGCATGGGAGAATATAAGCAAGATTCCCCAGGATTTTTTTTCCATGATTCGTTTCAAGTGTGCGCATCTTTTTTTTTCTTCTTCTATGAGTATCTATTGAAGGAACGTAGCACCAAATGGGCGAGTTTGCCTCTATTGCTGAGTTTGTGTACTTCTATAGCACTTATGGATATTTTTCCTGGTATCTCCCAGGGAACGTGAGAGCAGAGCCGAAAGCAATAGTTCACGCAGAAAGCACGCTTTCCTTCCCTTCCATCCCATCTCAATACGAAAAGGGTCACAGTGGCGGAGCACGGACCTTAACTTTCATTTCCGTGACATGCCCTACTCATTCACTCATTACCAACTCATTTCCGTCATACGCCATGAGGGTGGAAATATATACCACACGCCATATGGGTGTAATAATACGTCTTACTTCCATGATTTAAGAATGATGAATAAATGAAAAACAGTAAAACACTATGTTTATTTTTATTTCCTTACTTTTATTTAATAAACATCGTTATTAACATATTATTTACATTGACCAAAACAAAATATAACTCATTTAAGTAAAAAGAAAAAGGAAGGGAACCCCAGTGCGATTGCACACAGGCCGATGCGGCCGAAAGGGGAGGTGAATATAGGGTTTCACCTATTCGTAGGCGTGGGCACATGGAGGTGGTTGTGTGGCGAACAGAATATTCTGGCCCCCAGGAATGGTCCTGGAGGTGGTTGTGTGAATATTCTGGCCCCCGATGGTCCTGGAGGTGGTTGTGTGGCGAACAGAATATTCTGGCCCCCAGGAATGGTCCTGGAGGTGGTTGTGTGGCGAACAGAATATTCTGGCCCCCAGGAATGGTCCTGGAGGTGGTTGTGTGGCGAACAGAATATTCTGGCCCCCAGGAATGGTCCTGGAGGTGGTTGTGTGGCGAACAGAATATTCTGGCCCCCAGGAATGGTCCTGGAGGTGGTTGTGTGGCGAACAGAATATTCTGGCCCCCAGGAATGGTCCTGGAGGTGGTTGTGTGGCGAACAGAATATTCTGGCCCCCAGGAATGGTCCTGGAGGTGGTTGTGTGGCGAACAGAATATTCTGGCCCCCAGGAATGGTCCTGGAGGTGGTTGTGTGGCGAACAGAATATTCTGGCCCCCAGGAATGGTCCTGGAGGTGGTTGTGTGGCGAACAGAATATTCTGGCCCCCAGGAATGGTCCTGGAGGTGGTTGTGTGGCGAACAGAATATTCTGGCCCCCAGGAATGGTCCTGGAGGTGGTTGTGTGGCGAACAGAATATTCTGGCCCCCAGGAATGGTCCTGGTACTCACCTGGAAAGGAGTCTGACACGACCTCAGAGTCGCCCTGGATGGAAATCACTTGGTAAGATTTCAAACATGTCGGGACTTGATCGTAGGTCCTTCAGGTCAAGCACCCAATGCCCTTCCACTGAGACATCTAAGTAACTTAATTAAAAATGAAAACGGGATGGGAAAATAACGTTTGGTTTTTTGATATTTCAAACTATCTTTCTATCTACGTTTTTTGTCCATACATCTTTTGACATTTTTATTAACATCTAAAATCTTCAGATGTATGTTTTGGTAAAGTTTATCATCACTAACTCGCCTGGAACGTCCGGCACTTTGTGATCGCTGGCAAAGTGCCCTAACTCCGGTATCAGTTCCCACTCAAAACAAGTAAGGACTGAACACGAGCAAAATGAAGCGGGTAAAATACACACAAGCGCGCTCGAAATATCATGACGAAAGATTGTTTCATATGAAAAAGTTTGCCAAATCTTTTGTAGGAAACAAAAAATATTTCAGTTATATTTATATATTTCATATTTTACTTTACTTTACTTTACTTTACATACTTTATTTTACTTTATATATATATATATATATATATATATATATATATATATATATATATATATATATTGAATTTTGCCGCTGATAATTACTATTGACAAGGGACAGAAATGTGTTTGAATGGTTAAGAGCTTCTTTAATTTTGTTGATTGATAAATGATTGTGTTATTGTATACAGCACTAATGTGAAATAAATTAACAAGTCAGAGAGTAGTCGTATCTCCTCTAATAAGACTTCTCATATTTATTACATCACTCTTATTGGCGAACAGCTGTTTCAGCAATATTTGTTCCAACACACAGGAAGTTACGCAATAATTGCACTATGAAGTAAATGCGATTACGAAATGAAGATTCGGTTTATTCAAAAGTGTTTACTTTTTCTCTCATTTGATGAGTTCAAATACTACTTATATATTTCATTTTGATGGATCACTTCCATGTTCACTTGGAGTAAATAGGAATTAATGTCCTTAAAATTGGCCAATAACTGTTTTCCGATTTCTCCGAAGACTTATCATAGGCCTGGTACCCAGAGAAGTACGAGCTCCTTGGAGCAATTTGTACAACCCTTACATTTCAATTTCCCGGCAGTTGCTGTGGGCACAATGGCCGCGAACTCGAGAAAGCTAGTTACATTGCCCGCGACCTTGACATGCCTGATTTAGAATCACATTCTATAATTTCGTTATATCTATCTTTAAAAAGGGTCAAAGAAATGAGTGCGGGAACTATAGAGGTATTAGTCTCATCAATGTCGCTTATAAAATATTTGCAAAAATAATTAATACTCGATTAAAAATCATTACAGAAGTTAAATTACAAGAAGAACAATCGGGATTTCGGAAAGGACGCTCATGCAGTGACAACATTTTTAGTATCAAAAGGATTTTAGAAAAACGACGAGAAGTCAATATGGAGACCCATTTAGCCTTTATTGACTTCGAGAAAGCCTTCGACAGTGTGGATCGAGTCAAATTGTGGAATGTAATGAGTGAAAGTGGCTATCCTGAACACCTAATAAATACCATAAAAAGTTTATATATGGGCACAAAAATTATAATTAACACTGGTACGAAGAAAACTGAAGAAATTTTGACAAATGGAGGACTCAAACAAGGATGTAGTTTATCTTCAACGCTATTTAATATTTATGTAGATGATCTTATTAAAAAATGGAAATGTATGGTGAGTCCTGGAATCCAGTTAAAGAAGAACAAACATCTAAATGTTATTCTTTATGCAGATGACATAACAATATTGCAAGAAAGTGAAGACGAATTACAAAAAGCCGTATACAAACTACATCTACTGGGAGGGCTCGAATATAATCTCCGGATATCAAAAAAGAAAACAAAGGTTATGACCCATTATGGTAAACACCCCGTTCGCTCAAAAATAGTAATTGACGATACAGTAATCGAACAGATTTCTAGTTTCAATTATCTTGGTTGCGAGATCAGTTATGACAGAGATAAAGACATAGAGAATAAGACCAATAAATTTCAATCACTATGTGGCATAATAAACCGAACACTTCAGAACAAAACAAGGAAAGACACCAAAATAAAATTTTATAAAACAATGGCTGCTCCAGTCCTCATGTATGGAAGTGAATCGTGGATAGCAAAAGAGAGAGATAAAAGTAAAATCCAAGCAGCGGAAATGAGATTTCTCAGGAAAGTTAAAGGCTGCATAAAACAAGATCACATAAGAAACGAAGATATCCGTAAAGAACTGAATATATATAATATAAATGAAAAGATAGAGGAATACAGAGAATCATGGAGACGTCACATTGGAAGAATGGGTGAAGAAAGAATTCCACGCTTAGTGATGCAATACCGACCGAAGGGTAGGAGAGATGTCGGGAGGCCCAGAAAGAGATGGAGCTGAAGTGCAAGTGAAGACGGAACAGGCATTCATGCCTAATCCCTGAAAGGAAGAAGAAGAAGAAGATTCTATAATTGAGTACAGTGTTCATAGCACCAGGAAGTTTCTTGATGTGATGCTAATATGCCTTCGCTTATCAGTGTATCATTTAAAAGCAATTCGTGGTAAATGCAAAACACTTCTATTCTTCAATATTTACATTAATATTTTTCCTAATATTAGAACATATTTAACAGTGAAATAATAAACAATACATATTAGTAACTTTAATGTAACGTTGTTGGCTCACAAACAGGATTTTGTTATTCACTACATATACATGTTTCATCATTACTCTTATCTTCCGATACCATACTTAGTTCAAAATTAGAATAGATTGTGGCACGGACTGTGAACTTCTAGATATGGCAGTCTCATTGAGCAGGTATAAAAGGGACCAAGAAGAGATTATTGTGAAACTTGCCTTTTCAGACTATAGGACTGATCAATGAAATTTGAAGCCATGAAACTGAGGTAAGACATTCTTAATAAACTTTTTACAACTAATATTCAACATTGATTTTAGAATTATATCATTTTGAATTTCATTAACTTTTAGTTACACGTTCGTAATTCCCATGTGTCATGGTCATTTTGTTTGAATAAAAAATTTTGGTGCAAATAAAATATAGAAATGAGATATATGATTCACAGAGTAAAAACGTTCTTCCTATGAGACCACCATGCTATTAAGTTATTCCTAATGATTCAAACATATTTTCTTCACAACACAGCCTTTGTTACAAGGTTTTGTAAAAAGTTGAATTTCAGAAACTGCAATTTGCTTGTTACTACAAATGTCGTCACCCCAAGATCAAAGAGCAAATTTTTATCAAGCGCGTTATCAGGTACGCATCAAGGGTGTAATAAGGGTTTTAATGATCGAGCGGCAAAATATGGCGGAGGACTTTTTGTAACCCAAAATCATTAGAACCAGTTAACGCCAGTAATACGTACATAATTTAATTTTTTTACTTACTTTTGTAACTAAATAAGTACACTTACTGGACTCTGTTTCTTGTCTCATAATTCGCTCTCATAAGTCCTTCCATAAGATAACATGTATCATCATTCTACTGTAACCACGATACACTCGATCTAGATAAGTTATACACTGTAAAACGAGTTCCGTGTCGAAGACAATAACAAGGTATAACACACCGTAATAAAACAATTGAATTCTCCTTGCAGAGTGCGAGAAGTTTTTTCTATCATTGTCATTTTAAAGAGCAGCAACTTCGAGTAATTGACTTCCTTTTCTGCAGTCCACATATACATTAATCGAGTATCCTTAAACGCGTGTGCAAAAAAATATTTAAAAAATTATAAAACCCGAATGCGAATTAAACGAGTAAAACGAGTAAAACATGAACACAGTTTCTCTTCATAGGAAGTCATAAGAAGTACAGTAACGGGGACATTAAAAATAATTCGTATACCTTCATATAGTTATCGAATAGTCGAATTATTTTTTTGGGGGTCCATTCAGAAGATTCTAGGATTTTTTCCGTAAAACCTGTAGTTTTGCGTTTTTAGGAAAATAAAACGATTTTTCGAGCATAAAGCGAGCGAAAAGAAAAAGATCGACCTGGCAATCTCTCGAGCCAGATTCTTCGAGTCTTCTGTAAAACTCCATAAAAGACCGTTTTTGAATATTTCAAGGCATCTTAAAAGTTGAAACATTCTGGTGATACCTGGGATATCCGATTTTTTAAAACCAAATTCGTGTATTTTTTTAAATAAATTCTATTACCGGCGATTGTCTCAATGCAGAAATAATACAAAACTCGATTTCTCACTAGAAATTAAAGCCACAGGCATGTGCGCGGAAGGTACACATGCCTGACACGAACATTTTGAATACAATTATCCAAGTAAGGTTTAAATATAAAATTTACTGAAATTGGTTTTGATTAATTTATACGAATTGCATATGATTTATTATATACTAACTTTCTGAATTTTGCAAATCATATTCCCGTCATTTCATGCAGCACTTGCTTTTGTGTCTGGGCTACCTTTAGATTTGGTACACACTCTCCTCAGCTACTAACTACAAGTGAATAAACATCTAGATAATGACAGTCGAGACAGAGTTGGACGTGTTAAAAATCTTTCGGTATCAGGGACGTCGCCTCCCCTCCTCTAGCACACCGTGCATTCTCTGTAGTCGGTTCGCGAAAGAGGGAAGAGTCAAGTGCCAGGAGCCCAAGTCGACCGTGGTGTCCCCAGGCTGGCTGTCGCGTGCGCGGTGCTGCTGACGCTGCGAGGGGCGGCGCCACAGGAGGCGCGCGAGGACGCTGAGGACGGGGCCTCGTGCGTGGCCGACGCCGCCGGCGACGCGGAGCTGTCCGTCCTCAGCGGAGAGAACGCCACCGGCCATTGGCTGGCCAAGGTAAGGAAGCGAGAAGATAACACACAGGCGCATCAGCACCAAAGGTCATTAATTCCGAAAGTGTAATGCATGCTTTTAACGTGAGAGGTAGCTGTGATCTTTCCCTGCTGGATGGGGAGATCCGTTGCCAACTACCCGTCGACTTACGAAGATGGGGTACTAACTACATTCCACGGGCGGGGCACCGCCCCACCCCGGACAAGCTCTAAGCTCCCGTCGCCCTAGTGTCCGCAGAAGTGTGTGTGCGTAGTGCATGTTAGTGTGCAAGTAAAGAGTGGGGATAGGACAATGTAGAAGGAAACATTGCGCACGGCCCGTGGCATTTTTGTAGGATATTGCTCTGCCCCTCTACCCCTACGACTTCCCGGTCAATGGTTCTGCAGTGACATTTGTGAATGCTCTGAGCTACCTAAGTGATAGGTAATAAGGGTAATGGCGATGTGATGACTAGTGGAGTATGAGTTGCGGATGAAGAGAGAAAGTCGTGCGGGCGGGGAAGAGGCGCGCGGGAGAGAATCTCGGGAGTGGAGTTTGCGAGTACGGAGAGCAACCGCAAGTTGACCGCCGTGTGCTGTGCGTGCGCAGGTGCGGTTTCTGCACGCGGCGGGGGCGGCGGGCGAGGGCGCGTCCCTGCGTCCGGTGCATCTGCAGCTGCAGCGCTCTGCGCAGACGCGGCGCGGCGGCGGGCGCACCGTCGCCCTCGAGGCCACGCTCGCAGGTGCGCATGCGCAAAGCACCGCAAAGATTCCCTCCATGACCGTCCTACATTTGCCATGTATACAATGTGAACGTTTGGCCAGCAGCAGCCAAAATATGGCAGAAATAAACCACTTAAAATTGTTTCCCCAAGAGAAACACCAAGAAGTGCCTGTAAATCGGTCTTCCTTCCTCAGGTTCTCCGACCGCACGACCTGGCGCGGCGGAAAGCGGCGTCCTGGACTCGGGGTTCAAGGCGTTCCCCGAGCGGAAAACGCCTTGCGCGTCGCCGCCGCCGTGCCCCGCCTGCCCGTCCCCCTGCCCCGCCCCGTGCGCGGCGTGTCCCTCGGCCCCCGCGTGCCCGGAGCTCCCCCCATGCCCCTCGCCGTGCCCTCTCCCTTGCCCTGCATGCCCAGCGTGTCCCTCGCCCCCCGCGTTTCCCCCCTGCCCTGCACCCCCTCCACCTCCCAGGCGAATTCCCCCCGGCTACGTGATGAAGGAAGGCCTTGGCTACTACAAGTACCACACGGTGCCCGTCACGTGGTTCGAAGCAAAAGCCACGTGTGAGAGGGAGGGTGCACATTTGGTCATCCTCAATTCCAAGGTACGTCTTCAGCCATTTCGCATTTATCTTTATTTCCTTGATCGCTTCTCGAAATATTTACAAAATTTATTTATTTTAATAGCTTTTATATTCTTATATTCGTGGTTTTCTCTCTGTCATCCTGTTCATCAGAGTGTATAGTAATCTGTATTTCTTTCTTTTCGTACGTATTTGGACCTATTTTTTTAAATTAGAAAAATGTACCAGGGGCTTCATGTAAACTACCTCGAAATTTAAAGTATCGCTTTCCAATGTCAGAGCGGTTGGAGACTATCAGTTTTTGAGAAAATCGCTGAACAATTTAGCCGCTAGCGGTGTTCGCAGACGGAATGACAGACAGGCGTTTTGCCGTCAATCAACGTTTCGGTATCAAGGAACCACAAAACATGGATTGTGGCTACACCACGTGTTGGAAGATTTTCTCCCCAAATTTGGCAACTGGGTTTATCCACTTATTCTTTACCAAGGCCCCTTAATAAGAGTTTTCTGCCGAAATTCGCCGGTTTTTCTTGCAGCATTACATAACTTGTAATGTAAGAAAAAATATATATCTTCATAATTGTAGTTTTAGGAAGATGTCGAACTTTTGCAATTTTCGAAAAATTACGGACAGACGGACGTTCTGCCGTCATTCGATTTTTCAGTGTCAAGGACCCACAAAACATGGATTCGGTCTTCACGACATGTATCCGAATATTTTTTTCTAAATTGAGCAATTCGATTTATCCACTTTTGCGTTACCAGAACTTCGTAATTAGTCTGTTCTACTGAAAATTCGCCATTTCTTCGCGCGGTGGTACATACCTTTCTCTCTATTCCATAGGGAGAAAGTAAAAGTATTTGTTGTAGGGAGTTGAACAGTGCAGAATCACATTAAATGAATTATTCTATAAATATTTTATAACATTTTGTCAAATGAGGTAAATATTTTAAAAAAATTAGAATTTTTGTGTGGTCGCGCACTTAGATATGACAATTTGTGAAAATTCGGATACCATGAAAAGAGTTTGGAAAAATAATCTTTCTATTTTGACGACATCAATTATTGTTATATGATCGTTGTCATTAAATCTAGTTTCAGAAGTTTAGTGAATACATGGTTCAAGTGTGAAATATTGAAAGAATAATATACAGAGTATACATGAAGACCTCCGGACAATAACGTGCCACTACACGTAAGGGTTGAGAAAAATTCAAGTAAAGTTTTCCACGTTGCATTTTACACATTGAAATAAAGATCATTAATGTATTAATTATAACGTCATCTTGGTCAAATCTTTAAAATAAGAACCCAACACTCAGATATATCTATGGGATCCAAATACTCTAATATTACAATTTCGTCAGATATATGGCATACCATGCTATTGCCCCAATGTCTTCATTTGTTCTCGCATTTTACTATTTTCTAAGTAATTGTCTTTCAAGTTTTTCGATTTATAAAATAAAAGGGTTTGTGTGACGTTTTCTGATTGCATAAGAAAATAATGCAATTGTTCTCATACATTTTCTAAAGCATTTCAAGAATTTAAATTTCCTAAAGAAAAACCACTAAAGAGAAACAATGAATGATGTTTTATTTTGCGTCCATTATTTTAAATCGAGGTTAAACGGTTGTGATTTGAAAAGGTATTTTCCCTTTTGATCGACGCGTGTGCCTCATAATATATCAAACTTAGTAAATGATCATAAGATTTTTTTCGCTTTAGCTCAGTTATTATCCATTTAACTCAATAATGATATTACATAACTCAATAATCGAACTATCCTGAAAAACGTAAAACGAAAACAAATAAAAATATGGGAAGGATTATGATATTCGTAAGGAAAACATATTATAGCCAAGTTGAAGTTGAAGAGGTGAAAATAAAAGAACACATTATTACGAATTTATCCTTTTAAATATAAAATTATTCCAGAACGAGTTTCTGGGTGCTCAGAATGTGATCGATTTGATCCATGCAGACCAACAGCATTTACTACCCCAACAGCTAGAGTTTAAGGGTTGGGAGGGGGTGGTGGAGGGAAAGGAAGTGAAGTTCTTCAGAATAATTCTAATTTTTATGCCCTTTTTTAAATTTAGGCACATTTCGTACATGTTGCTTTACAATTTTATAATTTTTAAATTTTATAAAATATTTAATTTAAGCCCTTTCTTTTGATTGCGAAGGATTTCGAAATTTATAATAGGGTGAAAAAGTGATTCTGTTGTGTAAATGTGACAGTGTGAAACAAAAGTAGAGTTCTCCAGATTTGATTTTCAAGCTTTCACGTTACGCACGGCCAAAAGTGAAGAGCTAGCCCAGACTAAAGAGATATTGTGACGAACCAACCCAGGACAGGGTGGTCGCAAAAAAGCAGAATCCGCTTTCGGAAAACCACTGTGACATAGATAAAATACATGAAAAGACTTCCCCAACTCGAATAGTGGGGTAGAACTCTGGGATCCCTCTTGCAAGACAAGACAAATGAGAAAGGGAACCACTTAGACTGACGCAATACTCGGGACGCCCAAGAATAGAGTTCTGCGATTCACCTTCCACGTGACCGAAGGGACGGATCAGACAACTTTACGAGACGATAACCAATAAGACCCAGGAGACTGAGCACGTGACGAGGGGGCAGACGAGTGCAGGTAGAGCCTGGAAAGACGACAGGGAGAAGCTTACAGTAAGCGAGGGGAGACAGTCATGAAATGTAAGAAAAGCTTGAGAGAGTGGGAGAAGACAGTCGTGTGTAAGGGAAGCTCATGAAGTCTGAGCGGGGACAGGCATGTGAGACGCGAGTTTGGGAGACATCCGGGAGCCGACCGTGTGACGGACAAAACAGAGACGTGTGTGAGGGGATCGGACGTGTGTGACTACAAACACACAGGATACTGAACTATGGCCGCGGAACTGAATCCGCTAATTTCCGTAATTCGCGCCACTGCGAACGGACTGCACCGGCGTGAGCCCCCGGGAAACGGCGACGGAGGCGGAGTACGGACCTCGGACGCGGCGCCCGGCACTCCACAGGCCCGTCTACGCCGGACAACGTCACAAGGAGTGACAACAGTTAAGGAGGACCGACTCCATGCGACGACTCCCGTTTGAATCGTCGCTTTACAACAGCTCCTCAACAACTGTAATTGTGTGGCGTCCGCGCGCCTAGCGGTCTATGTTCATTTGCAAATAAATATGCTCCTACTGCATCACATCAAGTCATTTCCAAATCAGGAAAGCCCCTTTGCATTCCCCGAGCCATGCAATCCTCTAAATCAACCCACCCCGATTTGAGCCCGTCTCACATCCCAGTGTAGGATACGTCCGCTGGCTGAAGCTTTGCGGCCCAAGCACGACCGCGCAGGAGCCGCTCACAGGTATGTCGCCGAAAGCGGCGGTCGACAGGCCTGCGGTTACAATACAGAAACTAACGAGTAGGTGAAAGCCTGTGCCATCATCACAGTGGTGACTGGTGCTAGAGATCAAGTTAACATTGTAATTAATTTAGTTCTTATAAAACTCATATTTTCCGATACAATTCATCTGCTCACATTTCCAGTAAAAAAATGTTTTCAGGCTGAAGCTCAAATGGTGGTCAACTTCTTCAAGGAATTGGGTTTACCTGATTTCGCTGTTTATGGCATTCGAGTTGGACTCCACGATCTTTTACGTGAAGGATCGTTCTTTACAGTACTAGGTGAGTAACCATTTGCCTCCTTGACCAATTCATGTATTTCTTTCCTTTGGCTTCCTTGATTGTAAGATTGGAACCGGGTGTTAACAATCATTTATTGTAAATAAATTTCCAGCGAAGCTTGCCCATTGTATATTTATTTTCTTTGCACTTTAGTGCAATTCATCACTAGAGATATCCTTTCATTGTACATATAAACGTTGTACTATTATTCACTGTATGTAGTAAACAAAACTGTTATAAATAAATGTCAATATTAAATCTCTTATGTTATTCAATCTTATGTATGTTATTATAAACAATTAAGCGTATAAAGCAATCTCCAGTATAGTTGAATTTCTTTTCTTTTTTCATTCGAAGAAGGTAACAAGTGGAGCTACGGAATGGATTAGACTTTCTGGTAGAAAATCATGTTTTGTCCTTTTTTAATATCATACATATTGCACGCAATATTGCACTAAAGCTACTAAAAGTTTTAAAAAAACACATGACCTTAATGAAAGAACTAAATATGGAGAAAAAAATACTTAATGGAAAACTCCCTCTTGAAGTTTGTGGTTGTAACAAGAGGCCGGAAAAAATCAAACTTTTGAAAATTTCAAAACTTCATAGTTAACAAAGAATAACGGACCTAAACCATTTTTATAAGTGAATTTTACTCTGAGTTTTTCAAAAAAATATAATGAAAAAATTTGGAACCATTTTTGAAAACAAAATTAAAAATGACCCAGGTGCTTCTTATAATGTACCCTAAAATTTTCCGTGCACGTTCACGTTATACATGCTTAATTATCATAAATTATAAAGGGCAACATTTAATATATTTACCTCCTTTATACTTGGAACTTTGCTTGTTGTACTTATTAGACTGTATATAATTTTCATTCAGGAAATTTTGGTTCATTCACATACATTTCTTTCGCTTGCATGAACCTTCGAACTCATCAATCGTACCACAACAGCCTATCACCTACTATTTATTACCTATGTTTCTGTTCAGCAAAGGGCTCATCTCCTCCTTGCTTCGTGGTTGGTGGAATATCCACTGCATCAGTCAAACTGACATCTTTCATTCTCCCGATTTACTCTCAGTATGTAAAGCGATCTCTCGTCGTTCGTCGGCGAGGAATTAAACCTTCGTGGCCGGACATAGTCACAAACTCCAGCCTATAGATGAAAATAATTATTTCGGCAACGTCGCAATTACTATTATGTATCACATATTTGAATATAGTACAGTTATCGAAAAACAATTTTCTGTCATTAAAATAAAAGACCAAATATTAAATTTACTATATTTCCCATTCTGACTAACTATTCTGATTCGAACTATTTACGCTATTCTAAAACTCTTCTTAATACGTCAATAGTACAGAAAATAACATTTCGAAAGAAAGGTTTTTCTTGAATTGAATTGGATTGTGAATGAAACAATTGTTGTAAATGAAAAATATCTTATTCTTTTTTTTGTATTCTATTCTATTAGAAAATATATTAGCATTTACAAGATAATTCCTTTTTAAACAGATTTACAAAATGTGCTTTTTCACAGGTCAACATATTACTGCTACTGGCTTCGCAGATTGGCTCCCTGGCGAACCAAATAATTCCTTTGATGGTGAACACTGTGTAACTCTCTACGAAAATTCGAAACTAAACGATATTTCTTGCAGTTGGAACGGAACATTCGTGTGCGAGCTTCCGATAAATTAAGACTAAATTACTTTAACTAGATAAAATTTAATTCTCGAAGGGCTATATAAGTTATACTTTGTCTCCTAGTTCTGCAAGTATAAATTAAAACAAACAAACTCCTGAAACACTGATTTTCAGAATTGGTAATTATAAAACGAATCTGAAAATGAAAAAAATAAATGAATTGAAGAAACACACTTCATTTTTGAAATAGTTCCTAATCTGGACTGCAAAATGTACTCTATTGGGCCTCAATGTACATTTTCTTCAGAATCACATTTATTGCCCCGTATCAAAGAGATTAGTTCATCATTCAACTTTCCTTTTGCGGGCCGTGAGGACAGAAAAATAACTTCTCAGAGATTGCGGCATCTTGCTATTTACACGATATCGAAGAAAAGTGAAATGATTATTAAATCTGAAACTTCATTACGCTGTGAATTTTCACGCTCGCATCCGGGAGATGTCACAAACATAATGATTTATTTTATTTATTTTACGTCAAAAAAACAGTTAGAAACTGCGTATGACGTGCTATGGGGAAAAGTGAATTGTGTGCACATTTTCAAAATTCTGTGATCCCTACACTAAGTCATATACTACTTAAATTTTGAATTTTTGAAAGGGAGAAAAAAACTCCCATGTAATAAAATCTATTTTCAAGGATAAACAAGCAATAAATTTTGAATTTTGAAAGGGAGAAAAAACAAAAAAACTCCCATGTAAAAAAATCTATTTTCAAGGGTAAATAAGCAATAAATTTTGAATTTTGAAAGGGAGAAAAAAACAACAAAAAAAACTCCCATGTAATAAAATCTATTTTCAAACATAAATAAGCAATAAATTTTGGCTCTTATTACTTCCTGCCGCGACAACATGGACACGATAATTTGAATAATTGTATTTCCCACTGAATTCTAGAAGACGTGCACAGAAAATGAAGTTACATTTATGTCCAGAAGCAAAACAAGGGGCCATCTCAGCATTTGCTCAATGGATCAGGGAAACTGGACGAAAAACCTGATCGAGATGGGGGTCATTGACCCGGAAGCTGTTGTACAATAGTTGTTACAGGTTGTTTATACTCATTTATACAGTCCAAATGGTAAATAATGCATTATGTATCATTGTTAAAATTAATGTTACTTTTCTTGTGATGCTCAGTATAGTCTCTAATTGTATAGAAACAGTTATGCAGCAGAAACGATTTCACTTGGGATTTAAACTTTTCTATTGAATTTAATCGTTTAATGTCATCTGGCAAAGTGTTGTAAAATAATGTACATGTATTGTATGTGAATTTTTTGTAATAAGCTGTTGATACTGTCACCTGATGAATATGATTTCTACGTCGAGTGTTATAGTAATAGACTTCGGCATTTTCTGAAAAAATATTCCCGCCCTTGAGCAAGTCATTTTTTACAAAAAACACTACAAATGACATAATAAAGAAGCCAAATTAATTAGTGGTGGTTTGATGCAGCACATTTACAGGTCAGAATGCGTTTACTGCTCGCAGATACTGAAATAAACTGCAATTTATATACTCAAACAAAATAACACGAGGAATCTGAAAAGGAAATATCTCTCTATCTTGATACTTTATTGCTAGAATTGGCTCAATTAAAAATCATATATTCATTTCACGAAAACATGGAAATTTATTTAATAATTTAAAACAATTTTTGGTATTGTTTAACTTTACCAAATATAAAATTAAATGTTTGTCATGACCGTTCCAACCTTATGTCTTCGCGCGCTTTTTCGGCCATCTTTATCCATCTTCAACGCCGCTGTCCTCAGGTCCAGACACCATCTTCTCTCTTCTTTTCTCGGAAGCTCACTTCAATTACCGTTCATTAGATCAACAAACTATTTGCTGCTAACATTCCAGTTCAATCACTGACAACTTCACCCAAGCCCTCAATGTCCCTCCAACTCGTTCACATGAAATATTTTAAGTTCCACTGTCACACTTAGAGTTCCAATTTTGATGTTCTCTCAATATCCATCCCCTAGTAGATGCTTACAAGTCCCCAAAGAAAAAAAACTCCTAACATTAATTGGAGCACGATCCGTTCATGAGCACGGCATCAGTCAGAATGAATGTCTCTCGTATTCTTTCGGCCCTGCAAAACTCGGTTCATAAATTCGATTGTTTATTTGCAGATAACATTTGATGTAGTTTCGTACCTAGCCAATCTCTAAATTTCTTGCAAAACGAACTAGCCGTCTTCACGACTGTCACTGCTTTTTCGGCCAATCCCAGAATTCTATATAGAATTAGCTAACCGTCTCCGTGATTGTCACTCCATGAATATGTTGACTTTGACGACGGCTCGCTAACCGTTGCTATGCTAGCATATTCACATATTTTATCCTCTTTAATTTACGCCATTTAAAATAGATATTGTACAATATTCAGTGACATATTGGTATGTCACAATACACTCATCTCAATGTAATTAACAACTCACAGAAAGATTATCTCAATGGGAGGGAAATACAAATCTTTTAATCAATTTTGTTGCTTGGCAGTATTTGTTCTACAAATGGTACGAAATTATATTTCGTACCATTTAAAAAAAGGAATATTATGCTACGGAAAGTATTACTTTAATAGCATATTAATAATTCAATTAAGAATAATTACTTAATAAATGCAATATAAAGTATAACTATTATTTTACATATTAATTTATTTCTAGCACATTCGACTCGATACAAAAATTTCCGGAAAATTTTGATTTTCTGGAGTTTTCGAATTTTATTTGATCTCTTCTACCTTCAGACTTCTACTGTTTAATACCAAAGAAACAATTTTCGCTTGTTTAATATATTTCTGTTTAGATAAAATGGGTAACATTTTAATCTGTGGAAAAAAACAACAGAAAACGCAGAGAAACTTGAAAGGATACCTTGCCTGCCATCGAAACATTTTGGTACTCTTTGTAACAAATAGAAAAAAAACATTGGTAAAACATTTTTCAAAGTAAAATCGATTGTTGTATTTGAGCTATATCACTTTCGCATCTATATATTTGCTAAACTCCAGCTTATAATTTACCGAATAGAACTTAAATCACATTTCCACGTGAATATGCATAAAGTTCATGGAATACTGCGAAACGATACATTGCTTCTTTAATAAATTACTGTTCAAAGTATAGAAATGTACATCATTTGACTACCATGTCTGAGGAGCGCGAACTCCCGTGCTTTTTGAGCCAGCAGCCTCAGCGTTCGCAAAATTGTAGGAAGTATTTCTGTCATTCAGGAGTAAAACAAGGAAGGATATGTTGATATTATTATGAAGAACATTTCTATTTCCTAACTACAAATTCCGGCTTCTCGATTGTTTTCATGATAGTATTACACAGTGTGTTTGTGAAAGCTCCAATAATTGAATCAATATTCTAGGAAGATTTAGAAAAAAAGTTAAAAATGTTATATTATGCTGCATTTAATCACAAGTTGCCAAAGGGGAACCGGTGCATCTAGTGGACAACTTCTGAATTATAAAATATTGATAAGGCTAACGGCAAACATTAACTGAACTAATTGAAATTGCAATTTGTTGTTTTTGTAAGTCTTTTCGTTCTGAAAATATTGTGTTACAAAGGGTATAGCCGAATAACGTGGTGAAACGTGCCCCCGAACCAAATCGATAATCTCGATGCTCATATACAAGAGAATATAAAATGACGTAGATTTATTTATTTATTTATTTAGTCAAAAACAGTCAAAACCTGTATGTGAAGTATGGGGGAGAAAATCATCTGCGCACGCTTTCTTGAGTTTGAGAATCCCTTCCCAACAATTGAACTATTAATAGTTGAAAGATTAATAATAATAATAATATAAATAATAATAATAATAATAATAATAATAATAATAATAATAATAATAATAATAATAACAAATTTAAAAAAGCGAGAGATTAACATTTCAAAAACTAGATATTTTCGTTGCCAAATTATAGAAAACTTATTTTTAACGGTAAAGGAAGGAACAGATTTGATTTTTCTGTATTGTTAACAAAATAGAAAATTCACCCTAAGCTCTACTACCACTACAAGCAAAGGAAAGTTCAACAAAATGTGCGCATAGTGAAGCTACATTTACGTCCAGAAGCAAATCAAGGGGCCATCTCAGCATTTGCTCAATGGATCAAGGAAACTGGACAAAAACCTGATCGAGATGGGGGTCATTGACCCGCAAGTACATTATTTGTTACTGGCATATTGAGTCTTTTTTTTAAATTATACAATGCAAATGTAAACTAATTCATTATACTATATCTTGTTTTTGTTAAAGTAAACATTATGTTTCTTTTTGGCGATTC
Organism: Teleogryllus occipitalis; assembly: GCA_011170035.1. NCBI lineage: Eukaryota > Metazoa > Arthropoda > Insecta > Orthoptera > Gryllidae > Teleogryllus > Teleogryllus occipitalis. The sequence continues at coordinate 148,539 of BLKR01000876.1, read as the reverse complement.
ACTAAAAATCTGCCTCCTAGGGCAATCTGTTGCAGAGATACGACGAGAAAAGAGTTTTGCATGTTTAATTTTTTTTTCTCAGCATCTAAGGCGTATATCAGGTTGAAAAAAATTGAAGAGACGGGAAAATATAGTTCAATTTGAATGTAGTTTCTTCAACGAATTTTGACGCCAAATTTATATAGAAAATAAAAAATATTTGAAATTCATTTTCGACGTAATAACAAAGTACTGTCTCAATTTTTTCGTCTAAAATGGGTCTTATAACATTCTATAACATATATTTTTTCAGATTTTTAAACAATGTGGACGGTAGTGAAAAAAATGAATAACAATTTTTTCAGTTTCAAATTTTTAAATTTGCGCCTAAATGAGATTGGAAAAAACTTTTTTAAAACACATTTTAACACGACATATGAATTCGAAATCTTCTAGGTGTTACATCGCTTGTATCGAACTCAATAGGAATATGCTTGGTGGAAAGTATGGTGGAAATACATGGTGAATAGGGATGGGTGGCCTCTTGCGCATTCGACTTCAACCAATGAGCTTCACGCCACAGTGCGCGTCATAATATTAGCATGCATTTTAAATGCTAAAACATTATCACAGTTACAAGTTATTGAAATAGAAACAGATACGCATTTTTTAAATATTACATCTTTCATTGCAATTACACTTTCATTGTGTTATTTTTGGTCTGTCACCGATGAAATTGTCCATTTGTGCCACTTGTGTAAAATGTTTCTTAGCACTTCTTGCACTCCATGAAACATGGTCGACGTCTGGTCTCGCTTTTCAAACGAAGTGGTAACATGGTTTGTGACGGAAACTGATGTTGTGCAGAACGAGCAAAAATCGGGGCACCGGACGAGCCCACCCATCTTTTTCCATCATGAGAATATCGCGAAGGAAAGGATATTGTCAGCATGCGAGCGGAAGTGGCACCCTCGGATGCTGCTCCCTTATAGCTGCGATCATTTAAACACACATTTGGCACACGCTAGTTACTTAGCAAAAATTGTTTAACAGGTATTTTTAAATAGAAATGTTGAAAAAAACAGAAATTTTGAGTAGACTGTTTATTAACAAATTAGTGATCCCAGGTATTCAAGCAAGAGACTATGATTAATTGTCTATGATTGTCTAATAACGAATCAATGATTAATAAATATATAAATAATTTGATTTATATTACAAACATAAATGATTAATATATGTAAAACCTAGTAATTTGATTTATATTAGAAACAATAGATAAATCTAAAAACAAAAAGGGATTTGATAATTTTATACATGTTTTTCATTACATATTTTATGTGGAAAGTATTTATATAATATAAATACTTTCCACATTAAACAAACCTTTGTCAGCAAAAAGTTCCAAATAATTCCTGGTAAGCAAGACCATCAATAACTTTAATATAAACAGTTTAAACATTGGTGAAACAAGTTTTTCCGAACACATTTGGCGCACTAATTTGTTTTCACTACGGTTCACATTACTTAAAAATTTGAAATTTTTTTTTTTTTATAGAATGTTATAATACCCAATTTTGGGGGGAAATTGAAATAGTACTCCAACGTTATCAGGTCGAAAATAAATTTTAATCTTTTTTATGAATTTGACATCAAAATTCGTTGACAAAAATTTCTTCAAATTGATCTATTTTTCCGTCTCTGCAATTTTTTTCAGCCTGATACAAGTCAGAAATGCTGGGGGGGAAAAATAAAACTTGCTAAACACGTTTTTCGTTGTATCTCTGCAACAGAATGCCCTAGAAGGCTGATTTTATGTGAATCTATTTCAAATTGTATTCTTTTTCATATGTGCATCGCGATTATCGATTTGGATTGGGGGCACGTTTCACCGCCTTATTCGGCTATCCCCTTCGACATAGAACGCACATTTCAGAGCACAATTTAGTTTTCAGAATTCTAATGTTAAATGGTAAGTAGAACACTACAATTAAATTACATTCTGTTGATTATAATGTAATCTTGTCTTCTGTAAATCGAACTGTAGAAGAAGAGCTCTTTTACTTTCATTTCTTGCATGCAAAAATTAATACACATTAATCGATTTAAACTTATTATGATGAAATTGGTAAATTCTGGAGAATAGCAATTGTTGATTTTTTTTATTTTGTTCGGTTCTGAGATTAGATTGTTATTATTTTCTTCCACATTATTGTTCCTTCCGCGCAAAATATTATGTAAATGTTTCTTAGTAGCGGCTCCAATTATCTCTCTATACGCCAATATATAATTGTGTATAACCCATCCAAATGAAAATTATTTACAAACACATCCAAAAGTCTCAAAGCTGTGATCTTACAAGCAATATTGGTAATTCTAACACAGTAGATCATTCAGTAAAGCTGAGCAAAAGTTATGATAACATGGAGATTTTTGTCGATGCTGTTAAATACAAAGACCATTACTGTAGAATATATTGTGATTTCTAGTTACGTTAGAGATTAATTGTTATTTCCTGGTTGGTAATACATTCTGAGTTAAAATTAATAGAAAATACTGATGAAGATGAAAAAATATCCCAAATCAATAATTTGCTTAAATTTTTTTCTGTTTATCTCCTCATTATTGGGGATGTAGGTGGGATACACTAACCATCCCTGCTTTCTTTGTGAGGTATTCGGACACTCTTCAAACATTTTACATAACATCAATGGGCATCTCGAAAATGGGGACACACGGGATACAATATTATTGCCAACTCACTGATTCACCCAAAAAGATTCTGCTCCGTATAAAACTACGGCAAATGAAAAATCTCGTTCAAACATTGAACAGAATTCAGCTTTTCTTTATATAATGAAGATAATATGATGATAATTCACACTTCAGTGAGGCAAACTTGAATGCAGATCTGTTGTGTGGTCACCAAATTAGAATTAATGAATGATCCCGAATTAGAAAAAACAATGAAGTAAATAGAAAGGATGGCTTGGCTTGATTTCACAATCACTGAAAAAAAACTTCCTTGGAAAAGAACGAAGTCCCCCCATACGAAGCTAACATTCGAAGTCTCTTGAACAGTTTCATCATCATCGAAGCGTGCCTATCAAATAGCATTTTCCGAATACAAATCTACATTACTTTCCAGGCAATTATGCTTATTATGGTCAGGAACACAATGGAAGGTTCCACAAGGATATCAGAACGATGGAAGAGTGGTATGAATATCGCTGAGACATCAACACATGAATTGACATGAATTTTGTTGGTCTGAAATGTGTAACTATTTAGAGAGACTCACATAAACAAAAGGCACTTAAGTCTTCATTTGGATGAATAGGAATTGTCTAATGTAAAAAACCTTTAAAATATAATAAAGGAAAAGATAAATAACCACTTTTATTTCATTCATACACACTTATTACGCATGTGGGACGCATAAATGAAGGAAAAACAAAAAAAGTTATTTCTTCCATACTATTTATTTTTTTAAAATATTTTTCTATTAACATAGAGCTGAAATAATCTGGGGTTTAATTAACTCAATAGTTACCTACACATAATCAACTGTTGTTGTCAAGTCTATTATTTAGTTATTGACACTCTGTTAACAGAAAGTATCCTAACGGTAAAAGCAGTATGAGTTGTCACTTTATCCATTGCAAAAAAACTAAACGTGATTGATGAAAACTACGATCATTTTCAAGTCTAGCATGGTCAATTTCTATAAAAGGAGATGCAAAAATTCGTCAAAAGTTTTTTTTTTAACGCAGGCCAGTGTTTATTACTGAAAGTGATCAAATGTTTCAAAATCAATTAAATAGTTGAAAATGAGGAAACGATAGCTCTCAGGAGGAGGAAATGAGGAAAATGATAGTTCTCAGATTTATCACATCATTCTTATTGGCGAACGGCAGTTTCAACAGTCTTTGTCCATGATTTGCACGTAGAATGTTACATAATAATTGCACCCTGAAGTAAATGCGATCACGAAATGAAAATTATTTCGATTCAAAATGTATAATTCTCCTCTCATTTCGTAAGTTCAAACATCACAGATGGGTTCCATTCTGATGGATAACGTCTTTGCTTACAAAGGGGAAATGAGAATTAATATCTCAAAATTTGGGGCAATAACAGTTAACTCATATCCTCAAAACACAGTCATGGGCAAGGGACCCAGTGTCGAACCGTTTCCTTTGAGAAATTTGCGCAACCGGTACTTGTAAATTTCGCAGCATTTGCTGTGGACGCAGTGGTCGCGAACTCTAGAAAGCTACTTCCCTGGCCCGCGACTTTGACGTGAATGGTTTAGAATCACACTCCATAATTATGTAAAATGTTCATATCACAAGAAAGTTTCCTGATGTGATGCTAATATGCGTTCGCTTATAACAACAACATTTAAAAGCCATTCGTTTTCAACGCAAAAATACATCCAGATTTAAATATTTATATTAATATTTTTTCTAATGAGAACATATTTAAAAGTAAAAATATGAATTATTATTAACTTTAATGTATCATGTTGTTGGTTCACGAATAGGATTTTCCCATTGATTGCATGTTGCATCATTGCTCTTATCTTCTGATACTATACATAGTTTAAAGTTAAAAAGGGGCATGACACGGACTGTGAACTTGTAGATATCGCAATCTTTTTGAGCAGGTATAAAAAGCGCCAACAACGGATTTTTTTGAACTCGCCTCTTCAGTCTCCAAGATTGATAAATGAAAGCTGATACCATGCAACTGAGGTAAGACTATTTTAATACTCTTCTAACTAGTAATTTTCAACATTTATTTTACAATTACGTTATTGTGAATTTCATTGACTTTTAGGTGCACATTCGGTAATTCCCATGTGTCAATTGTCATTATTGTTTGAATAAAAGGTAAAGACTACGAGGCAAAATTTATACAAATAAGAAAAATGTTTCACAGAGGAAAAAAAGATAGTCACTGCCGTGATTCTTTCATGTCATTAAACTTTTCCTAATAGTACAAACATTATTTTCAGTAAAAAGACTTAGTTACAAAAATGTTTTCAACGTTTTTTTTGTTTGTTTAATTGGTTTATTAAAGGTCGCATCAACATCATAGGCCATTAGCGACCACTATTGCTGTTAACGGTATGGTAACTATGAGGATGAAACGATATGGTGATGATAAGGGGTGAAAGGACGAACACAAACACAACCATGTCCGAGGCGGGACTCGAACCCGCAACCCTTCGGTCCAAGATCACTACGACACTACTGCCTTAGCGATCTCGGCCACCGGGCCGACTTTTCGACGTGTAATTAGTAAATTCACAGTCGGCTCGTTAATACAATTTTCGTAACTTCGTGATAAAAAGAGCTAATTTTTTTTTATTTCTGCGTAGAGCGTGAAGTGTTATCTATAATTCTCGTTCTAAAGAGATAATAGCAACTTCGAGGAATTAACTAACTTCTGTGTAGTACACATGTTCATCAATTCTCATTGAGTGTGTATGCAAATAAATGTATTAAAAATTATAAAATCCGACTGCGAATACAACAAGTAATAGGTAGAATGTTAACGCATGTTTACTGTCTTAGGAAGTCATAAGAAGTATGACATAAGAATATGTCGCAGTATGTAGCCCCTACGTTTTAAAGAATAATGTTAAGCGGGGCACATTGAAAATGAAATAGTTGAACACAAAACGCATATCTTGATAGAGTAGTCGGATAGTCTGCGTCAGTCCGTTATTCAGTTGAAGTTCCCTACCGCTCCACCAATCGCGACACATGAGGTACAATCAGATTCTGCTCTTATGAAAAGGGAATTCACCTTATCCCACTTGAGCTTACTGTAAAAACCTTGGAACAATGTGTCAAGTCTGAAGTAAGAATGCCTTTTGTCCAACAGTTTGCAATTTTATTAGTGGTCCCAAAATTCTCAAATTCTTTTTAAATGTTTTCTACATCACTCCTTCCGATGAGATCACCAAGGCATATATGAGAACTTTCTCCAACCGCCGGATCTGTTTTAATTGCATTGCAAGCTCTTCATACTTCCTGATCTTCTGTAATTCAGTTTTCCTGATGTTATGCGTCAGAGAAACTGCAATATAAATTGTTGTGGCTACTTTGTTGGTTTTATCAATGAGGAGGATATCAGGCCTGTTATAATCCACTGTTTTGTCCGTGATAAAAAATCGGTCCCAGTACGTTACATGGTTCTTTGTTTCTAATACAGATGCTGGACAATATTTGTAAAACGGCGTGGAAGAGTCGAGCAACCCGTGTTTAACAGCAAGTTCTTGATGTATCAACTTTGCGAGTTGGTTGTGTCTCCCAAGATAGGCGTTGTCTGATAATCCCGGACAGCCCGCCATACTGTGCTCAATTGATTCGCCATATGATTCACATTTTCTGCATTTGTCTATCAAATGCATCTTCATAACATTGTTTTCGTAGTTTTTGGTTCGCAGCACCGTATCTTGAACAGCCATTACAAATCCTTCAGTCTCTGGGTATAAATAGCCACTTACGAGCTAATGCAGAGACGCAGCTTTATCAATATGTTGTTCTTCCAGATGATTGGGAAATTATCCGTGTAGGATTTAAGGTCGATGTTAAGTCGCTGTTTGCAGCTCAGGGTTCCAGGGCGCATCCCTATTGTTCTTCTGCCAAAATGCGGTTCGTTTCGCAGTGTTTGCAGATTTCTTCATTTACCACAGCAGTGAACAACTTGTATAATACAGATAAACACGTGACTGGTTGATAGTTTTCGGCCTTCGAAGAGTCTGCCTTCTTCTACAGCAGATATGTGTTCCCTTCAGTTAGAAAGACAGGGATTTTATTATTATTATTATTATTATTATTATTATTATTATTATTATTATTATTATTATTATTATTACTTTTTTAAATATTGATATTTTATTTTTCTTCGGATCCATCCAGAAGGCGATATGAAATCTCACCTCAAACTTGTTTTAACTTGTTTGCATGATTTAGGCAACTGAAACACATTTTGAAAACCTGCAGTTATGATCAATAGCTCGATTCCTCTCAACGAGGCAAACCAATTGGCATTGTTCCAAGCCAGATTCATCCTGAACATTCTGCAAAAAGTACCATCAAAGCTAGAACCATGTCCGCCAGAGGTGAACATATCTGACAAGATTATTACGAATAAAATTATGAACGAACTATTATTTAATATATATTAAACTTTGTGTAGATTAATTTACAAAAAATTGCTTACGTTATATTATTTACTAGTGTTCTGAGTTTTAATAAACTTACAGCCCCCTCCAATTAGATGAAAGATAGGATGGTTAGATAGAGCTGCAACTCCCAGTATGTTGTGGCACCATCCGCAAACGTTTTACGTCGGGACAACCTTTTTTATTTCTTTCAAACCCTTCCCAGCCACTAACTACAGGTCACTAAACATCTAGATTATGACAGTCGAGACAGAGTTGGACGTGTTAAAAATCTTTCGGTATCAGGGACCTCGCCTCCCCTCCTCTAGAATACCGTGCACTCTCTGTAGTCCGTTCGCGAAAGAGGGAAGAGTCAAGTGCCAGGAGCCCAAGTCGACCGTGGTGTCCCCAGGCTGGCTGTCGCGTGCGCGGTGCTGCTGTCGCTGCGAGGGGCGGCGCCACAGGAGGCGCGCGAGGACGCTGAGGACGGGGCCTCGTGCGTGGCCGACGCCGCCGGCGACGCGGAGCTGTCCGTCCTCAGCGGAGAGAACGCCACCGGCCATTGGCTGGCCAAGGTAAGGAAGCGAGAAGATAACACACAGGCGCGTCAACACCAAAGGTCATTAATTCCGAAAGTGTAATGCATGCTTTTAACGTGAGAGGTAGCTGTGATCTTTCCCTGCTGGATGAGGAGATCCGTTGCCAACTACCCGTCGACTTGCGAAGATTTTCAACCAGGTACATTCCACGGGCGGGGCACCGCCCCACCCCGGACAAGCTCTAAGCTCCCGTCGCCCTAGTTTCCCCAGAAGTGTGGGTGCGTAGTGCATGGTAATGTGCAAGTAGGACAATGAAGGAGAAGGAAACATTGCTCACAGCCCGTGGCCTTTTTATAGGAGATTGCTCTGGCATTCGCCTCCATTTCATCGGACTAACCACGGAAAACTATCAATCATTGCCAAAAATCTCCTTCGGACAGCTAATGACGAAATTCCCTACCCCTACGACTTCCCGGTCAATGGCTCTGCAGTGATGGTTGATGCTCAGAGCCACCTACGTGAGATGTGATAAGGGTAATGGCGATTTGATGACTAGTGGAGAATGAGTTGCGGATGAAGAGAGAAAGTCGTGCGGGCGGGGACGAGGCGCCCGGGAGAGAATCTCGGGAGTGGAGTTTGCGAGAACCGAGAGCAACCGCAAGTTGAGCGCCGGGTGCTGTGCCTGCGCAGGTGCGGTTTCTGCACGCGGCGGGGGCGGCGGGCGAGGGCGCGTCCCTGCGTCCGGTGCATCTGCAGCTGCAGCGCTCTGCGCAGACGCGGCGCGGCGGCGGGCGCACCGTCGCCCTCGAGGCCACGCTCGCAGGTGCGCATGCGCAAAGCA